>JAQFZG010000151.1:0-45975 GCA_034695465.1 Entomobrya nicoleti
TCTTTCTTCTTTTTCCCGTCAATATCTTGATCATTTATCACTTCACATTACTGCATTATATTGGATCTTGACAGCAATATTTTAAGGTATGTCTAGGAAAATACTTTCAAGAAGACATGACATGGTGTACAGTACAGCTTACATGCACAAAGTCTTTAACTGAAAAGCTTAAAAAGCAGAGGCAATCCAAATGTATAAGAAAAGTGAAGCGATGCAATAATAAACGGTGGTAATGTATTCAGAAATTATTTTTCTTCACTTTTTCCAATTTCACTGCATTATGCATTCTAGCAGCAACAACAATGCAGCGAAAAAGTTACCAAAATGCAACGCAAGAATAATATTAAGGATCTCAACAACCAAAATAACGATAAGTATGGCGTTTCTAAACAGTAGTGGTTTCCAATTCATCTTTTGTAAAAAGCAGATAAATACAAAATAGCTGTACAAGATTAAGCTTTTCTGTTCTCTCTACCAAGCTTCATTATTATGCAAGCAAACATCCCCTTTGTGAACGAAGCGAATAAATTTTAAATTCAAATTTTTAGTGATGAAGATGACGGCAAGAAAGATAGACATGGTGCGTGACTCTGTTGATTCATGGAAATTTAGGGAAAGGTACATATATTATATTATATTCCATTTTTTACTCAATTTTCATATGGCACAACAATAAACTTGTCAAGTAAATTCGTTTATTAAAGTACTTTTAAAACCATTTCAATAACCAAATTGCTCTGATGCGATGATAGTTTAAAATGAAATCTCATGAATTTTTCTCCCATAAGCTTGTGCGTAGAAAGATTCATGTAATCATATCATATTTTGTAGTATTTAATTTCTCGAAGTGAAGTTTTTTGTTTTTCTTCAGGAAAAGATTGCATTAAAAAGTTATCCAATTATCCAAGTTTTGGAACAGAGATGTTTGGTAGCCTTGTTAAGTTTTTTCTTTGAATATACTTGAAATTCAGGCATAAAACAATGAAAGAGCAGTTGAGGATAGTATGATAAGTTGTAATATTACAGCCGAGTTAGATAGAGCTCGACAGACAACTGGATCTGGTGTCAGAGTTGAGAAACTAGGGTTTTAAAGGGGAAACTTGCCAAGCCAGTTTTGCAGAGAACGAATGAGAGAACCGGACCCCTAAGAGACTCCAACTCTGTCCCCCACCCACCAGTTTGGAAAAAACTTGTGCAGCCATCTTACCTATCTTTCGGTGAAGTTGAGCTTCTTCAGCTAGCTCGTAGATGTTCCTCTCTTGAATTCAGTGGGGAAAAAGAAGGGAAAGATGTTGAAATACTGTGGGTGGACACGACGCTTCTCTGTTGAAAGTTATAGGTATTATATCTACATTCGTTATTTATAAAACTTTTATGTATAAAAGAGTCACATTGAATTTTGTACACCTGTGTACGGAAACAGGAATGTTTGTACAGCATCAATTTGATTACATGGCTAACAGAAAGAATGTGCATGTACTCTTGATGTGTGGAAAATAACACATATTATGTTTATCTAGTGCCTAATTTAAAGGCAATAACTGACAACAACATGAATACTTGCAATATGTCTCCACTCGTACGATTTTATCTTTGCAGCTTGAAATTTACATGTCCCAAATTGACTAATATAATATTATGTGACGACAATTCCTAGGAAAATATCACCATCAAATAGTAGAAATTAATAAATTCACGAATATCATCCAGAAAATTATTTACAAGAAACATATTTTAAAGGTACAAAAATCGCAATAGTAGAATCTTACAGTTACTTTTGGTATTTCTAATTCGGAAGTTTAGAAAGGAATTTCCTATCGTTTCTAGAATGTATGTAAGCAAAAGGCATTCGATCTTGATCTCTTTTAGATTCGAAAGCCTAGTGCAGTATTTTTCACCAGATGAAAGCTTTGTCAAACGAATAGTAATATACTGCGTTTTTAATTTTGTTTGATAGTATAATCTAGAGTTCTGAATACTATTATGTAGCTGTGTAATAGTTCGAAATAAATTCCAATGATTTACATTTATTTGCTGACAGATAAAACTTCAAAGGATATCTTAAAACCCACAATTTTTAAGACATGTAAATTTTTAAATGTGATATGCAGAAAAGTTAAGGTTTTCGTCTAAGCCATTTTTGTTTTTACTTTTGAACATTAATAACTTCAATTTCAGTTTATTGCTGAACTGTGCTGTGATATGAGGTACAAGCATGAGTCATGGTCATGACCATGTAATGTTGTCTCAGACAAAATGTTTCGTTTCTACTTCCGACTATAGCTTTGGCACTATTCTAAACAAGTTTTTCAAAGCTGAAAATTTTTGTTTTACAAACATGTATGCATTCAAGAGCGGATATTCATTCATAATTATTATTACCATCATATAAGTAAAAAAATATTTTAACACAAGGAATAAGAAAGGGGGAGAAAAAAAAGTAGCCGAGATATTACAGTTTTAGAACTGATTATTCGATTGGCTCATGAAAGGCACCATATTGTGTTCGGTCAAGTCGTTTTCCCCTATCCTACCAAGTTACAAAAGTCCAAACACAACCAACAGCTTTTGTGATACAGTACGCTAGAGGTTGAAGGATGTTTACTCTCGTCCCTTCCCCTACTACTTTATAACCCTCGTCAAAAAAAAACTTTTCATTTCGTGCTTCCAAAAAACAAGCCATTGTATCTATAACCCGTACCAACACCACACCAGCTCACGCACAAAAACATGTAGGTACATAATATTTTATATAGCCCAATTCTTAACAACGTAGCAACTAACAAAAGCGGCTCCACAAAACTCTCCACTACCTCATTTTCATTCCCATCCTGTCTGTCAGTCGTTATCTGAGAAGAAATGCCACACTTTTATATATATACTTATATGTATCATATTCTTATATCGGTATTTATGATATATTGTGAAATATCATGTTATATATTAGATCTATGGATATATACACACCCCAGAAGCTTATATAAAGTTGATCATCTATTGTCTATATATTATGCTCTCTATATTTTCCCTATCTTTGAAAAGGCTTTTTTTACATGGTACATAATATTTTCTGTTTGTGCAAGTTATCAGTCAAATTCATGTATAGCCAAAAGCAAAAGAAGGGGGAACTGGAGAACTTACGACTCTCACAGCAATAACAACGTAATATGCAATAACCTTGTACTTTTTTCCCATTTGCTTCGCTTCACCTGACTACAATTCTATTAGAATAAACGCTTACAACAGGGCTTCGTTGTTTGTGAGCCGTTTGTAATTGCTTAATAGAAAAAAACTGTACTATGGTTGGTTTTTATGGCTGTGTTTTTCTGATTTTTGTCTGGCAATAATATAGACACTACGCATTTTCTCTTGTTTTGGGCAATGCAAATAAATGTTTCATATTTTTATAGATTAATGTACTGAAATAATATGATACTAGTACTAGAGGGAGATTTTAGCTGTTGTGTTAGCGCTCTCAAACATGTCTCTTATATTAGCGTGATTACAATAATGGATTTTCTTGTGTATTTGAATTCGATACAAAATTTACACGATGTGGCTATTAAATAGCCCTTATTTTAATAGTATTAAATTTACCGATTAAACCGTATCAGAAGGGAAAGCATTAGCTTTGCTTCAAATTCTAAATTTTATTTATGTTAATGCACGTATTACTTTGATATGCTTTCTTTTCTGACAATGAAACAAAGGAATATCATCAAAAATTCATCAAAAGGAGTTGAATTTTTTTTTACAAACAAGAGAAATTCGAGAGGATTTTAAGGGAAATGAGTATTTTCTTATATGAAATGAAGTGAATGATTTTCTCAAAATGTTTTACAATATACCTTATAGTTTTAGATGAAGAATTTGTTTAATGCAAAAATGTTTATGGTGGTTAAATTATTTGATATATTGAAATAATTGGCTTGAGGAAGGTGAAACTTATTTCAATAGAACGTAGTAGTAAAATGTTTTTTTGAAGGAGCAGTAAAATGATGCTTTCTTTCTGTAGCTGATGAGGTGATGAGTGATGATCATTATTTGTTTTATGAAAACGTCAGATTATATTTATATGTACATTGGACCAGATAATCCAACTGAAAGATTACAGTTCCTCAGTACTCTCATTCTCCCTGTCCATGTATGTATTGCAAATTGTAAAAATGATGTAGTTCAAACGAACTTTCTTCATGATGCTTAAAATTGAAAATAATCACAAATTTAAAATCCCATAATCTTTATACGTTTTTAACTAGCATTATTATATTTTATTTTCACTCTGATAATGTTATATTTAATATTATATCATTAACATAATATGATATATTTATATAATGTGTGATTTCCAGTTTAGTTGTTTCACATAAAGATTTGATTTCGTTTTGGAATAAATTTCGAGATTTATTAAAGAACAATTCATTACCCTGTTTTTTGATGATATATTTCGAATTTTATAACAATACATTTTAAATTATTCATACATATTTATTTCCTTATTTTTTCAATCACACAAATTCATGTAGTTGGTAGATAGATTAATATAGCTTGCTTAATACTAAACTTATTAAAATTATAATAATTCCTAATAGACAAGAATCATTGCAACGCTTCTATGCGTCTTCTTCTAATCAATATTTTTACATATTTATAATTATAATAAATTCTTTAACTAAAACAAGGAGGAGAATGAAAGTGTTTAGAGATCTTTCTTTTACATTTTTATTACAGTCCATAATATTTTAAATAACAAACTAAAAGTATGGCGAGTGAGCTTGCGGGTAGTAATTGGATGGTTATAAAGTTACAAAACTGAAAGTTAAATGAAGATCAAACACTACACTTGCGCAAATAATATACATTTTACATGTTATAGTTAACGAAAACCTAAGCTTACCACAGGACATCTTGATACAGTCTCCAACATTTTGTCTTTCAACAATTAAGCGTAACAAATCAAAAATAACACAGAGACAAAAAAAAGTCTTAAATGAGTAACAAGCGTAAAACAAACTTTAGTAAAAACAAATCTTTGAATGAGCAATTAACTGAGCATAAAGCAATATCAATAATATGCATATAAATCGTTCTTGAAAAAAAAGAAGTAAAGTAAAAATGTATATTGGATGAGATGATTAATCAAGCAGATTGAAGAAGTATATACTACAATTAAGTGAAAGGTACTCAAGTGAAAGGTTTCCAAGAAAGATTCAGATACTTTTGTACGTGAAGAAGGATCTCACACAGTTAAGCGATTTGCGTGAAACCAAGGACTTGTGTACATAAATGTAGAGTAAGGTACATACAAATACAACATTTTTTCCAACAAGTACTACTTTAAATATGTTGTTTAAATATATGTGCTATTATAAAGTATCAGTTACACTTGGACAGGTATAATTTTTCAAGTTATCATATTACAGTTGACAGCATATATATAATGTTGTGAAATCAAAAGAGGTCATTGGCGTTTACATTTTCTTATATATAAGTACATATGTATACATTATGTTCTCTGTATTAAGTAACACGTATTATCTGCTATTTGACTAAGAAAATTTTGCGTTTCAATAAAATTTGCGTTTCGTTTCGATCTTTGCAGTAATTTACAAAACGTGAATTTGTTTTACAATCTTACAATGGGCTATACAATATATATACAAGTATGAATGCTAAATTCAACTGAAAAATGAAAGAGTTATGTAAAGTTGAAGGTTTTCTAATTCATATAATATTTCGCATCATGCGCTTCTGTCGTTTTTCTTACATAAAATAGATAACAGTTTTGATGAAACTACAGGCACAATTTTTTTGTGTCTATTATTTAGGACATTAGTTCTGTTCCAGTGGAAGGGACATTATTATCACTTGTCCCATTACCCCTATCATTTAAACCATTTCCGTTTGGTTTAGTGTTATCATTAGATTTATCGTGGTTATTACTCAACATATTGTTATTATTCTGAGCAGAGAGGCACAATAGTTTTGCTGCATCCAGCGCTACTTTTGTGCTTTCATTATTGGCATTAGTGTCATTTTTTATTGTTGGAGAACAGCCGTTTATAGGCATAGACAATTTTGACTCGTTGTTAACTGCGTTTCCATCATTTTTTGAGTTATTTTCCGGTTTTGCCGGACTGCATTTTGTGGTTGCGCCATTGATTCCATTACCATTCAATTTAAACGAATTTGGATCATTTACTGGAGATTCACGGTTGTCATTGTCTGATTTGTTCTTTCCCAAGGTATCGGATTTATTATTTGAACTGGTAACGCATGCATTCTTTTTCTCAGGTGAGCTTGCATTTGCTTTCTCTTTCTCCTCCCTTTTTTCTAACAATTGTCGGATCAGTGGGGATTTTGATTTATCTGGTGTCTTGACTGTACTATCAGCGTGACGTTTGGTGTCAGGTGAAACAGTTTTACAATTATCATCTGGTTTTGATGATGGGGACTTTATCTTGCCCGTGGAATTGAGCAGACTCACGAGAAGGGGGTTGGAGTCCGTTGACTTGTTATTATGAGACATGTTTTCTTGCGCACAGCTTTTTGCAACGCTCAAATCCAAAGTGGATGCAGACTCGTTGTTCATGACTTTAGCAGACGAGGGTGTTGAAAGCAAACCATTTAAAATTCCGGAACTGCCTATCGGTAACGGGCTTGATCTTGGTTTTGATGTATTCACAGGTGTTGTGGTTGCAGTAGTTAGAAATGTTGTTCCAGTATACCCCATTCCAGGGAAATTAAAAGCAAATGGAAATTGGGCAGCCATTGGTTGCCGTTGGTTGAGAAACGGTAGAGAACAGTAATTGTCTGTAACAAACGGCGTCATTCCCAACGGTAAGCTATTTCCATTGTTTGCTGCGGCCGCAGCCGCAGCAGCTGCTACAGCTGCAATTCCCAGACCAGAATTTAATGGATCTGTAGCATTCTGCATTGTTGCAAGGTTGTTTAAAGCTTGCTGTGAATACTTTTCATTGACTTGAGGAGAGTGTGCCAATTGTCTTAAGGCATGAAGCCCATTTGAGCTTGACACATTATTGGACGTTCCCGAATGAGAGCTTGTTTGTGCTGCATTAGCTGCCAATACTCCAGCATTTAATAGATTAAGAAAGTTTATGGCAGTGGCGTCTGGAAGGCTTGTGTCGTCCTTCCGTTCTTTGTTCATTTTCTTCGGGGTAGATTCCCCAGATCCAACACTCATCATCATTGGCACTGGAGTTTTCCTTTTTGACTCGTTATTCTCGTGCTTGGGGCTCATTGACGTATTGTGTTTTCCACTGAATGGTGATACTGGGGAGCTTGTTCGGCGTGATTTAAAGAATTTTGGTGGCTTGGGGGAAATCTCTTGATGATCCCCGTTCAATTTTGGGAGAATTGGCTTTGGTCTAATTTTTATTTCCCCATTCGTTATAGAAGATTGGTGAGATGATCGCTTTGGAGGAGTGTTGTTGTTGTTGCGATAGAGTAAACTGTTTAATGACTTTGCTCCATCCATTGTATTGGTTCCGTTTGTACCACCACTGCTTGTGCAAGGTATCATACTGACGGACATTCCAGATGCAGGCGAAAAGTTTAAAGCAGCAGGCAAAACATAAGTGTCAATGGAACTTTTCAAAGGCGTGCCATTAGAAGTTTTGGAACGCTGTTGTTGAAAAGGGTTACTCATTGGCGCAATAATTGGCAAAGAATGCTTCCCAGGAAGTCTTTGCATTTCCATCATATCAGTTGCTTCTATACTTGTACCCGTGCAAACTTTCTTCAGATCAGTTAGTCCATTTATATCTTTCTCCTTTGTTCCCAATTTTTGTTTCAGCTTGTCATTTGTGCTAGTCTTCAACTGATTTTTCTCCACCGAGGAAGAATTGCCGTTAAGATCTGATGCAAATCTTTTATTCCCAGCATCATTGCTGTGGGTTGAAATACGACCGTTAATTGGATTTTTAGGTGTTGGAATATTCAGCGTAACATATCCAGGCTTTGGAGTTGTCTGTTTCATGCAACTTGAGCTGGGTGCAGGCTTATCGCAAATGATTTCAGTAAGCCCTGTAGGTCCAGTTTTTGAGTGAAAATTTCCTGACAGTAGCAACTTTTCCGTGAGGCTAATATTCTGAGATGTGGTTGGACTAGTACTTGTTGAGGCAGTTGTAGAAGATGAAACTACCCGCTTGCTTAGGTCATAAACGACTTTGTCATCTCCATTGCAAGAAATACTGCATGCACTCATGACACCATTTTCACTGATTTGGAGCTGAACTTCTTTTACGTCTTTCGCTGGTCTAGATTTTTCATTATTATTGCTCGAAATAATTTCTAACTGTGCCAATGAGCTAAATGACTCGGACTGCAATTTCTTATTGTTGTTATTGCTTCCAGTGGATTTCTCCAGTTTTAACTTCTTTGCAAGATTTTTGATATCGTCTTTACTTTCAATAACGATATCAGAGTAGTTCAAAAGCTTTCTCTTGCGACCTTTGATTTTTCCATTTGGATGTTTGATTGGAGCAATAGTAAGCTCGCCAGGAATAACACCATTATTTGTAGGTACTTTGACTGGTTTATGTTTGATTTCCTCCGAGGTCATGATATTGCTACCGTTTTCATTGCACACCTTCTTTTTGTTTGCTGGAGTTGTCTGTGTGTCTTCCTGACTTGAATTTTTCAGAGGCTCCGGAACCACAGTGGAATCATTTATTGTCCTTTCCAGTTTAATCGTTGGTTTTACAGTGTCTTTAATGCGATAGCGGAGATCTAATGGCTTGTTCCCATTCTGTTGTGAAATCAAAAAATACATGTTTATTATTACTGAAATGACTTATACATGACATACAATTGAAAATTGTATTCATACAAATTCTATATATACCTTAGCCCATGAATACTTATACGCCACATCCATGAGGAGAAAGTCATCGGGCAATATTCTGTCACCAAACATGATGTCAATATGCGTATCCTTATCCAAATCATACTTTCCTTGCAATAATTTTTTCAGTACAAAAACGCCAACAGCGGCTGGGCACTTCAGGTATCGTCTTGTACTATTCTATATATTTTATTGGTACAAAGTGGAAGTAATTAGTTGCTTGTAAAAATGTTCGCATGAAGACAGTTCTTAAAAGTTTGTTAATTTCTCAGAAATAAAGTACCCTTAATTTTTCGTCATCAGTCATATATTCCAGTGATAAGTGCATGACATCGTCTGAAGTAATGTACAGCTCATCAAATACTTGGCCAGAATCTAAAGGGTTTGCAGGACGGCAAGTTTCATTTTCCTCGTAAAACTCTCGGCGTCTGCGCATTTCATCTATTAAGCAATTTGAACAGAAATTCAGGGTATTGTTAACAATTATCAATACTGTACACGGTACCACGTGAAAAAGCGCATTGTTGCAGTGACTTACTTTTGAACAAACCAGGCACCAACTTATACACGATTTCCTGTAGCATAAGATCCGCCCGGATGCTTGTAAGGGGCTTCGTTGAATGCAACTGTACATCACATACCGGGCAGTATTTCTCTTCAAGATCAGCACTTTTCTCCAAATATGTTATGATGCAGCTCTTACAAACTGTTGAACAGTATAATTATCAAAATCATTTGAATATTCTCTGGGGATAAAAATTTATATGCATGTATGGATGTGACTTACAGGAATGAAGGCACTCAATGACGGTGGTTGCATCAACGAGATATCCTGAGCATAATGGGCACGTCAAGTTAGACGTGATGTCTTTCAGCTTCACCTTTCTCGTCGCATTCATTTTGAAATTGGTCACGGGTAAAACGATTGATAAGTAATGTTATCGGGTATTTTATTTCGTGTTTTATTTTATTCGCACTCGTATACAACTTCGAGTAATGAAGCTGCACGAGAAACTTCAGTTGTCTCATTCATCATGTCCTTCGTCCTTATATCACAATTTTATGAAAAGACTCTATAACACACATCAATATAAAAGTACTATCACTTTGACACGTGTTACACGTGACGAATGCAAAGTTTCCAGTGCACTGAAAAACAAACGTAGTTTAGGTACGTCTTACGTACAGTTTAGATAGCGTGCCAAACCAAATCGATAATTATAATGGCACAAATTACAAATCACATAACAGCGACAAAATAATCGTCTCTCTCTACCACTCTTTCTAGTGAATAAATCATAAACACATGCATCATAACATTGAATGTATCGACATAGTAGTGCTAGTGCTATTGCTTTTTTTTACTTTTCCCAGCACTACTGCTAATCTACTTAGTAAACTATAACACGGTTACTGGGTTAGCTAGGGTAAGCGTATGATTTTATTTTTTGTTTTTGTTTTCTCTGTAATGATAATTTACAGAGTTTTCGGTCACATTGTGACTTCCACTATATCATACAAGCACTACTGCTGGTTCATGTTATAACAAAATGCTTGTCTTGTTTGTGTGGTAGTAAACATGATGTTTTGCATGAGTATTCTCATTATCCATTCCACATTCCATTGATCGTATTCCCTTTTTTATGCTTATGGAACTGACAGACACATTTACATTCATATTCCCATAAAGCACTTTAATTCATGAAAAACGGGAGAACACGCCAATATTATTCACAAACACAAGGATGGATGCAGAGATACAATTGTTGTAGTATATGTAAATATTTCACACAAGTCTGTTGTCTGCAGTCTGTGGCAATCACGAATCACGCTTTAATGAGTACATATAAAATTTCATCACTGCTGCTTTGGGGTAACATTACTAAAACTTCTTTGATGGAGATAGTAATACTTCCGTTCCAGTTCGATCTTCAGCAAAACTGCAAATTTATTAAAGCAGATTTGACATTAGTGTCAAACTAATTAACATTTGCTAACCCTTTTAGTTAAAGAAGGGCTTTCATAAAAACTAAAATATTATTCCAGTCAGCCAAGTCAGTACTAAATACTATCCAGGAAACAAAAAAACAATATAAAGGAAGAGCTCACTTCATTTCACTACATAAGCATAGTAAAGACTGATCGGTGAACAATAGACAAGTACAGGGAAAAGTAAAGGGATAGAAAAATTCATTACTTTTTCAAGTACCACCACCATTTAACAGCAGCAGCAGTACATGATATGATAAAATAACATGGTAAAATATGATTTTGCAGGGAAGGATGTTTCAGAAGAAGAGGTAACGATGGATGGAGGGATATCCTGGCAGTAAAGGTTTTGTACTTTTAGATTTTAGGAAGGCAAAGGAGAGAAAAAAAAATGCCCCTGCTGCTGCCATTGTCAGTATGGGTATTATATAAACATTATTATATAGGCCAACATCACAATAAATATAGAATATGTGATATGACCATACATATAAATGTATTATTCGGTCTGTCGGTCGGTACCAAAAAAAAGACGACATATACATACATTACACACATTGAGAACTTTGCTCTGGTGTCTGCATAAGAGTTGAACTGAGCCAGTTCCTTTCTTCTTCTTTTTTCTGTTCCATAATAATAATCCATCCATCCTTTTCCATAAAAATATCGTATAACATAACAACATTAAAGTTGCATGATATGCATGTATGCTTGTCCCTCGCTCTTTCGTTTCGATATATATGCCTTTCGTGGAAAAGGAAAAAATAAATAAAAAAGGAGTACATTCATATATGTACATACATTCATTCCATATATTTTTCTATGCATGCTTATTAGAAAAAATATAAGAACCAGCAGCACACATGCATGGAAGAGAGGTAGAAGAAGAAGGCTGAAAAGCAGCGATTATTTCGGGGTATCACAAAGATGATGATGATCATGGAAGCTTGTTTTTGTTGTGTGTGCCTCTGCCTCCTCACCTACTTTGCTGTGAGTAGCTGAACGAGTTGTGTATAAAAGTAAATAGCATTTTTTGCTCATGCTAAACAAAGAAAGTTGTGTAGGGTAGGCCCTTTTACCCATGCACTAGTAATTTGTATTGGAATAAATATAATGGTGAGTCGTCGTGACGTGAGTGTGAGTCTTCTTCCTAAACCTGTACGGGTACGGGTACACGGGTGATGTGAGATGCGATGTGATCATGATTATTATGATGATGATGTCTAATGTGTTTTTGGTGAGCGAGCATTGATAATAATGATGAGAATATTTATACGGGTTAATCTCTGTGTGTGAGCATTTTGTTGGAAAAATAATGTTATGTGGGATGGATAAAGATGGATAAAATTTATGCATAATAATATGTACATGTACGTGTGTGTGTGCCATTTTAATGATATGAAAAGAAAGAAAAAGTCTCACCAGATATGTGGAAAGAAAAAGATGTTATCACTTTTTTGGGACGCTTGTCTTGTCTGCCTAGTTCTCTGGTTTGTTGAATAAGAAGGTTGTTTGATATGAAACCAAAGCGGCAGTAAAAATGTGGTTAGATTTTGAGCATTGTGTGCCGGACTGATTTACCCATTTACCATTTAGTTAGGGCTTATTAATGTAATGGTAGGCATTTTATTTGTCATGTGCAAAGCAAGCAGTATAACAACATGGATAACAGTATGTATGTAATATAGACCTGCGTTAAGATAATAAAAAGTGTTTTAAACAAATTTTAGCGTTCCACAAAATTATTGTGAACTAGACTTGTTGTGTTATTTTGAACTGGAGGAAGCTTGTCATATCGTCAGCCTCGTGTAACACTTTTTTGTTACTTTGCTTGCTTTCATATCATATCTGCTCGTTCAGCAAACAAAATCCAATGTAATGTATGTAATTGTGTGTAATTTTTGTACACATGCTATGTATGTAGTTTTTCTTTCTCATTCCTTCAAAAAGGTAATCATAAAATGAAAAAGTACTCACTCCGTCACTCCCATCATGGCATAAGGTTAACCAAATCATGAAAAATACTTACCTACACAACTCATCACAAAAATGTCCGTATCATATTTATTCTATGGATGGATAGGTGAGGATGATGATTATGATATGATGTAACCTACAAAATAGTTTAAGTGGCAACGACAAAAAAGGGATCGGAGATGTGAGACTTTGTTGTGAACGCTAAAAGCAAGAATACAAGACTTTCTACCTTGGAATGATGATGTATGACGTGCTGGTAGAATTTTACGCACGAAATGATGAAGTGATCTTTTATGTATGTTGATATTTACTTACGTCTTTGTGAAAATGAGTAATATGAGACCCAATATAACACAAAAAGTTGCCTCCCGAGTGGAAATCAGTCGCCACCGCACCACCGCCAGGCCAGCATCCTTTAATTTTGTGTAAGTAATGTAATATGACATTGTGTGCCACTTACGTTGAGTTCGAGGAGGTAGAAATTATTGGCTCTTTGGCTTGGCAAAAGGGTTAAAATGTACAAAAATATATCACAAAAATCACCATCTTTGTCTCGGCTGGGTTCTGCTTCTTCTATCAAGATATTACAGCGTTGTAGAAATATGAGTAAGAGGAAGAAACGTAGAGCACGGGTGACGGGGAACTATAAGTGTTTAATGCAATATACACGAGCGAACTAGGCCAAAAAATCCTAACAATAATCTTTAGAGCTCTTGAAAATGACTGAAAGGGTTCACGAAAAATAAGCTTGGTAGAAGGATTTTTTTTTGATGAATCATCACCGAAATTTTATTTTCGTATTGATTTATGACTGAAATGAAATACTAACTCTTCTCATTGTCACGTTGCGTTATTGAAAATTATTTAAGCGATTTGAACCAATCAATGACGACCTCGTCGACAACAACATAACATGTCACTTCCTGGAATATTGAATGAGAAATGCATACCAGGAAAATGTCATATAACACCGAATTGTAATAATTGCAGGTAATGTTTCAGAAATATTTCAGTGTTAAATTGTTGCATGTAATTTTTAACACGTTTTGTAAAACGGAAAATAAAATAATATCTACTAATGCATCATACCAAATAGTAATTGCTAAAGGACTACCACACTAACATTACCGAATTTAGTAGAATACAAGTACAAAAAATTATTTTCCAGTGACATCAGCGATATTTTGGGTTTGCGTTTCGATCATGAAGATCAGATAGGGGCGATACAAACCTTTAGCAATCATTTGCCACTGGCAGGCTTCGATCCTGTGCTTCAAGCACAATGATCTCAACCTCTACCACTTTTCACAGAATGGGTAGTATAAAATATACTTAGGTTTTACTTGTCTCACTTTCTTGGCTTGTTTGGTAGTACAGGTAAAAGAACACACATTTTTGGAGGATCAATTTTACATGATTGTCTCGCATCTGCAACAAAATCAGTTGCATTTTTTTCACAAAAAGAGAATAATATCATCTAATTCTAATGCAATCTCAATATCTCAAATGCATGCCACAATTCTTTTATGACATGACAATCTGAATTAGAAGCAAAGAGTAAAATTGTAGCAAGGCACGAGGAGTTGCTTGCTAACTTGGAAGGGTTGAGTGAGATCATGCATGAGATGAGATGCCCAAACTTCATTCATTCATTTCATTTGCCTTCGCTCATCGTCATCATCATCATCGCTTCAATTCAAACAACCAGTCTCATAATGCCCTACAATAATTCCTCATAATTCCAATAATTTTGTTTTTGAGTGCGTTACAGAACTAAATGGGGTGACTCGACCCAATCTCTAAATGGAAGGGAATTTGATTTTCATTTCCAAAACAATCTGATACACAGCTGTATTTGCACTTACAGCACAAGTGAAAAACTGAAAAATGTGCTTTTAAATAGAGAAACAAACTATTAAAAGCTGTTTGACCAGCAAATTGTTGTGTATCCTCATTAGTAGGATTTTGGTAAGGAGAAGCCCTTTAAAAATTTGTGCTATTATATTATGGTTTATTCAGCGGTGGTCAGTATTCATCTTGCTTGGTGTGACATTTTCATCTATGATAAATGATAATGATAACATTTAAAATGTGTGTATCTTTTGACTGTTCGCAGGAATCGTCTATAAGTCACAGTTTCCATCATCATGTCGCTTCCCATTTTAGTTGCAAGGCGTCTCAATGCTACGCGAGCACTTGTGCAGCAAACTAGAATTATTTCTACAACTGGACCCTTGAATGCAGGCTATTGGAATAAGGATTGGCGTCCAAAAGATGATCCCCCATCGGTTAGTCGCTGATACCGATCATAATATAATTATTCCTTCAAATATGATAATGGTTATATGTTTCATTGTCGTAGACGGAAGAAGGAAAGCGCGCGGCAGCCAAGAAATATGGAATGATTCCTGAAGACTATGAAGCTTATGCTAATGATGGTACCGGCTACGGGGATTATCCAAAGCTGCCCATTGTATCTGCAGAATCCAGGGATCCCCATGGGCTCTACGATTTTCCAGAATTAAAGAGGAATTTTGGAGAACCGTTACACGTAGACGCTGACATGTTCGGTGAAGATCGGTGGGATTACAATAGAAGACTTATTGTTCCAATTCATCAAATGTTGGCGATGTTCGTTGGATGTATGAGTGGGCTGGCAATTATGTTTTACCTTGGAGAATTTGTTCGTATTTTCCCAACTCCTAGAATGCCCAGACAAATGGCGGATGATGGGAAGACATACTACACATATGAGATGGAAGACGTAGAGTAATCGTTAAAACAAAACTAGGGAGAAATACTGCAAATATCTTAATAGAGTCGTTCATTCGGTCATCGTAGACAAAACTTGTAAATAAGTAAGTGTATAAAATAAAGTGATTATATTGTCCAAATGGCTGTTTTATCAGAATTTACTACGTGATAACTAGATATACATAAATAACTATTTAATCATGAACAATTTGCATTTTTCATTCAGTGGCTTGAGAAGCATCATTGGACAATTCACTAGCAATATTTTCTAAGTTGGCTTTTCTGTCCGTGAACGGAACATGCTTTTGTCTAACGAATTCAACATCATTCCCAAAATAAGTGAACCTTTTTTCTCCACCCGGTCCCATGAGAGACCTTAGAGCCATGTTCCGTTCTAAAATCTTTGAATAAAACTCAACTCCACCTTTAGCATATTCAAAACTAATCCTTCCAGCCAACTTATCTGCACGGTTTTCATAATATTTGGTAATCAAATCAGTTGCGGTAGCATACAGTCCATAAGAAAATGTTCCCACTAAAGAATACATAAAAAATCGGAACGACTTGGGTCTTGCAAGGCCATACAGCTTGTCATTAAGAAATCTAGTCGTAAGACTATAAGTCATTAAGGATCCTGCTCCAATTCCTCCCTCCACATAGGGTCTATGACCATCAGTCATTACTACTTCTCGAGCAATAGCAAACTTTTGTGCTCGTTCACTAAGGATCAAAGCGTCCTGCAAAAGTTGTCCACCATCTGACCCCCATTCTATTGGTTTATTTTCCACCTTCAAAAAAGCAAAATAATTTTCTTCAAAATCGTAAGCATTTTAATAGACGCCTCACACTTTTATTTATGATTTGATTTGATAAAGCAGGAATTCCATCATACCGACTTACCACTATATCATTTTTGTTGATATCTCCAACTGTTTTATAGGCAAAGCACTGGGGCACACCGACAATTGATCCTCCTCTAAACTGTGTAGATCCAGCATGAAACATGTCCATGCCAAATACACAAAAGAATTTGACTATATTTTCGTTTTTTAGTTTTACGTTCATTTCATCAACCGTTTGTTGACATCGCTTGACCACATCAGGAGGTAAAGGTGTGGGGAACCCATGTCTACGCAATCACAAAGTGTTAAAGCAAAATGCATGCAATTAATGATCACGATAAATAATCACAAATTATCATTGTTGCTTTAAAAAGCATGCAACAAATTGACTTACTTGTATAACTGCACAACACTCTGATAATTATCCAAAAACCAAGTATGAAGTATAGTGTATCCCCCAAAATATGTTCCAGCGACAGCAGCTGCAGCGACTCCAACCACATTTCTGCCCATGGGGGTTACCCAAAACGAGGGTCCGATTCTGAAGTCAGGATTTGTCAAGGGATTTTTCCTGCCAGCCGCGGACGACGCCATGTTCCAACACTAGTCTGATAACACCAGAAGCAACCTACAATTACAAGAAAATACATTAATATAGCATAATATTAGCAATCTAATTATTTCGTTCCCCGATTATAATGACTTGAGATGAGCCCAAACCTTTAATGTACCTTAATAATTGTGTGTTTTGTTGGCGACCTCAACTATTAATTAGCACTAGCACTGTAATTTCATCACTATGCCCAACTCCAGCAGTCCATTAATTTGAAAACTTTTAACCATCAGGTGAGTCTGTGTCAATAATGAACTATGACATGTAAGCCCCTCTGGACTCTGGACACTGGAGAAAACACGAGTGTCTTTGCCGCAAAAGAATTGGGAGACGTACACATGCACTCCACATTGTTTTCATGACTCAAGCTCTTCATTCTTCAAGAGACGTAAACAGATGATGTTTGTTGTTTTTCATGCACCTTCCTTCACCATTCATTCATGTAAATGTATTGAGCAAAATACACCCATATGCTGCATGTAAAAACAGATAGCTATTCATCATTCATGTCATTAAGTCATATGATTCATCATGCTGGTTTAAATAACTTCGTTATACACCCTAACTCAGCTCCCCACTTAATTTAAAGTTATATTGATTGAGAACTTAATTAACGTTAAATTCTTTTTATCCTATTTTGGTTTGACTGAATAGATACTTCTAAAAATATCCGTGCTAATCAGTGTAGTGTTAAATAACTTTTGCATTGCTAAAAACGTAACTTGTTTTCAACTTGTGGAGATTGACAATTTTATACATTATCAAATAATGCTGATAAGGTGGCCTGCAAAAGTTGCAAAGTAAAACTTAGTGGGAAATAAGTAAGTGTGCCAAGAGTGCCATGAGTCTTGAAGATGATGGAATGGAAAACGGAAGCATTGGAGACACTACAGATATCCTTAAAGAAGATTCAATTGCCTCAGAGGAACAAGAAGAAGAGGAGGATGATGATGTAGATGATTCGGAACCCAGATTAAAGTTTTCTAGAATACAAAATGACTTGCTGAAAATTTTAGAAAAAGACGCTGTAAGTTGTGTGGCAGTTCATTCCAAGGTAAACCTTTATCACAAATCACAATCATTGATACGTTTGAATTGTAACTATTTACAAACGAAAACAATTTGCTCATCGATTTTTTTCTTCAGTTTTTATGTGTGGGTAGTCACAGAGGAGAAGCCTATGTCCTTGACCATTTGGGAAACAATGCCACACCAAATGCCAAAGGCTCATTTCCTGCCCACAAAGTAGCGGTCAACTGCATATCGATAGATAAAGATGGGGAGAATATCGCTACTTGTTCGGATGATGGGCGGGTGGGTGTAGAAAATGTTATCTTTAATATTCCGTTTTTTATTATTCTCGTGTTATTTGATTTTGTTTATTGAAAACAGGTAAACGTTTTTAATCTCTGTGATGGAAAGTCAGAACCAGTTTTAAAACTTGACAAGAAAATTCGATGTGTTGCGATCGACCCTTTCTATAGCAAATATAAACGATTCATTACAGGTGCATGGGACTGCATTTTCTTAGGAAATGTTTTAATTGAATAATAATCTGTAATTTCATGTAGAATACTTTTATATTCATGTATTTTGTCTACTGTGCTTTAGGTGATGATAGTGTCACGCTGCACCAACGTAATGTCTTTGGCTTATTGAAGACGTCCCCGCTTCTTGAAGGAGGAATAGTATCAACCGTAAAATGGGGTGACCGATTTATTGCGTGGAACTGGAAGGATGAAGTCCGTGTTTATGACATGATAGAAAATATGATGATCAGTCGTATCAGATTCGACTGGCAGCCTAATCACTTTGCCTTGGATCCTTCACAAGAAGCTGACACTACTACGCGAAATGAAGACAACGTTATGAACATGCTTCACACGCGATATCCATGTCACATATTTTGGAAGGATCAATTCACAATTTTCATCGGATGGGCAGATTCAATCCAAATCTGTCAAGTTACAGAGCAAAGAAAGCAAGACGTTGAAAATGGGACACCGTCTCATTATGTTGTCATTCTTTGTATGGTCACCACAGACTTTTGGTGTTGTGGTCTTTCGTCGTTTGGAGACTTGGTGACAACACTAACACTTGAGAAAGATAGAATATCTGATACTTATTGTGTTGGAGAAGATGCTTTTGCCAAATATCTTCCTAATCTGCAAATTCTGGAGCAAGATTTCAAATCATATAGCGTTGTTCAAACGAACGCTCTGCGAACCAGAGGATACCAAGAGTACAAGCCATCCGACTATCATTTGGAATGTTTAGTTGATGAGATTTTGTTTTTTATTGTAACGCCCAAAGATATTATACTTGCCAGTGCCAGAGATCAAGACGATCATGTCCAGTGGCTAATGGAACATGAGTAAGACACGTAAATATAATGGAAAGATTATAAAATGATAAATGGGCATCATTAAAAATTCTTTTTATAAATATTCTCTACTGTTTTTTGTAGAAAATACGAGGAGGCTTTGGAATTCGCGAGCCAAAATGAAAGGTACCTTCGACGGCACACTGTGATGAAAGTGGGGAGCGAATTTTTGGAGCATTTGTTGGCAAACGAACGGTACTGTGAGGCAGGGAAACTTTGTTTCCGACTCTTTGGTGAGTAATACAGTACAATAATGCTTGTATTTCAAAAAATAAAAGTTGGATTAGCGTTATCATGTATTTTATGGGAATTGTAGGTAGGGAAAACGTTGACATCTGGGAAGGTTTAGTAGTCAGATTTGGAAAACTTGGGCGATTGCGAGACATAGCTCCTTATATGCCACGTGGAGAGACTTCAAGACTTAGCCCGTGCATGTATGAAATGGTTCTGTATGACTATTTGCAAAATAATGACCCTGAAGCTTTCTTGGGACTAGTCAGAGAATGGGCACCACCTCCAGAACTTTATAACATACCGACAATAATCAATGCCACAGTGGAAAAATCATTGATCAATTTACACACGGACGGAGCTGCATCGCCTACCCTTTTGCAAGCCTTAGCAGACCTTTATTCATACCAGAGAGAATATGGCAAAGCCTTGACTATGTATCTTAAGTAAGAAAGAGAATTTTGATTTTACATCTATTTTGAATGTTTGGATTCCCCAAATGTATGCAAAAAATCTAAATTGTAATCATCATGCTTAATTGCTTGTAGGCTTCATGATCCACAAGTGTTCACCTTAATTCAAAAGCATGGGCTTTACCAAGAAATTATATCGGAAAATCCCAAGAACAAGGAGAGTAACAATATTGAAGACCTTATGCACATCAACTTGGACATGGCTATAAATGTATTTCTGAAGCACAAAGAGAACCTTTCACCAGTTATAATTGTTCAGAGATTGCAGTCAAACCGATACTATCAGTACAAGGTAAGTTAATTATTATTATTTTTGCCGAAAAGCTCACACTACTTTTTGGCTTACCATTGGATATATTCATTCAATCCATTTTATTTTCTAGTATTTGGATGCTTTATACAAGTCGGAAGGAAAGGATATGAAATCGGAGTTTCATGGGATGATGGTGTCGCTGTATGCTGATTACGAGCCGTCGTACCTTGTCCGATTTCTTAAATCTTCAGATAATTATCCAATGCAAGAGGCTTTGGATATTTGTAAACAGCGACAGATGTACCCGGAAATGATTTTTTTGCTTGGTAAAAACGAATTATTCAATAAATAACTTAATTTAACTTTTGTATGAATCAATTAACACATTGTTTGCAATTACAGGGCGAATGGGAAATACCAAAGAAGCATTGAGACTAATAACACATGTGCTGGAAGACATTCATCAGGCGATAGATTTTTGCAAAGAATATGACGATGAGGAATTATGGAACAATCTAATTGATTTTGCATTGGATAAACCAGGTTAGGGATTTCGATTTTCAATTTCGCTATTTGTCTGTCAGTAAATGCAAGTTATTCCCTAAGAATTAAAGAAAAACGTGAATGTTTTGATTTTTAAAGATTGTATTAGCATGCTTCTGTGCAATATTGGAACACATGTGGATCCGAGTATTTTAATTAAACGGATAGACGACAGAATGGAAATTCCAGGACTGAGAGATTGTTTAGTGAAAATTATGCAAGACTATAGCTTACAGGTATACTGCTAAAAACAATTTCCCACAAAGTGCACACTGCACACTTACAAAACTCTATATTTGCATACCTGTAGCAATTAAATCTCATTTTTATTTTCGTTTTATAAGGTTGAACTTCAAGAAGGATGTAAAAATATTCTTGTTGGAGATTGTCTGGTTCTCTTCCAGAAACTTGTGAATACACAATCCAGGGGTGTTTATGTAGATGGTTAGTTTTTTTTACTATTTTATAAATATCTACTAAATAGTATATATTGATTGTATTTAACTGAAGTGAAATGAATTTTCATGCACAGAGGGACAGGAGTGTGGATCTTGCCGAAAAAGGATCGTTGCACGAGGTAAATTGCACCTCTTATTAAAACAGCTAGTGTATGCCATGAAACCGTTTTAAATTATGAATTTTTATTTTAGATTCCGGATATGGAGAAGATGTTGTGGTTTTTAATTGCAATCATGTCTTTCACGATGCCTGCATTTCAAGCTTTGACTATCAAGTAAGATATATGTGTATATTTATAGTTAGACTATGAAATTAGTGGAATCTTATCTACTATAACAGACTAATACAACTTAACAATGATTTTATTTACAGAACTGTGTGAATTGTAATTTACCCAGAAAACCCGCTGGGTTGCTTGAAAAACTGTGATAACGCTTACCTTATCGATTTGAAAACAATCCTGATCCCGAAATCCGCTTTTAACAGTTTAACAGTCAATACACAATCATTGCATTTAATAAAAAATAATATCTACAAAGTCTGATGTTATATAATTCCTTCAACCACAAAGTGCTAATAATAATTCATGAACTTATTTAAATCTGTATATATACTTTTGTTTCTTTTAGTCAAACTAGCGAATGTTTTGTTTATGTAAATTACCTTTCGGCTGTATGAATAATTCTCTCAACTACTTAACTTAATTTCACATTTTGGCACGGGCGAATGAGCAATTTATATATTTATGGTGTCAAAAGTTTTATTTTATTGAGCTTAATAAACAATATGTTTAAAGCAATGTTCCTCAAATAAAATTGTAGCTTCATCGATGTGGAAAATGATAATAGAATGAAGACTATGGAATATTGGAAACCGCAGCTGAGATACGGAAAACCTCCGTTTTTATATTTCCACTATGTGAATTAAAAATATATTTGTTCGAAGTGCACTCTATGCTTTATATGAATTTTAACAAAATGGATTACAATAAAAAACTTACCTATTTTTGATCAATTGGTCAAGCATTTTTACATTATTTTTCCAACTCATAAATAACTCAAAGTTTCAAATGTTTTCTTCAATCGTCAATCGTACCGTAACCACTTAGCTCTCCATTTTCACATTGTGGTCATCGACTTTTTCTAAAATAACCCATCATAAATTCGCCTTTGGATTCACAAGATAAAAACTACTTGCATCATCTCCCTCCCCTTAAGCCATTCACTTCCCCCCACATCCCCTCCCCATCTCCCAACCACCTCCCATTATAGTGATACTCATTGACGAAACATTATATTAATATATGAAGATGTGCTCAACGACTGGTCAACGGTTTGCATATTGCATTAAAGTGTGTTGCGTTAAAAGCACTTTTTCAGAAATAATGTCCTTCAAGAAACTCAAACTCAGCGCGCTTCTTTTTGAATATTTCGAAAATTGAGTAGTTGATTTGTAGTGGAGCGTGGAGACAGAGATCAGGAGGTGTTTAGTTTAAGTGTTTTCCTCCCATTCCATTTCATCTGTCTGTTTCTTGTTGAAATGAGGACTCTACAGAATTTTTAATTACGATTAATTAAAGAAACGTATTAGTCAATTTCATTGCATCGTAATTAGCCACTTTTCTTGTGTTGGAACGTTTGATATTTCAATTTTTACTTCAATTATTATGGCGAAGGTTTGTTTGAATTTTTGAGAAAATTGGATTGGAAATTAATTGTAATTGATAATAATCCCAGCATACAGTAATATGAACTAATCTTTTTCAATTAAATCTGATTATAATTAGCTAATGGAAGATATGAGTCGATTGTGCTTGGGAGAAAAAGTGAACGTGGAGTGTGGTGGTGACGGAGATTCAGTAGCTGTAACAAACGGTCTTTGCGTAGGTACAGCTGTGGTGGAGTTGGGGCCACATGAAAATATCCTCCGGGAGGCGATCAACAACCATGGCCATGATCGTGAACGTGAAGCACTGAAGTTGTTCAAGACAACGGTGAGCAAGAAGAAGAACATTTACTCAACTGATCCCGTCCCATTGAACTCTCCTTGGACGTTTTGGGTTGACAGGTAAGAAAGTTCCATGAAAGGGAAAGGGACACATTTTTAGCAGCTATATTTTCACTTTATCATTTCTAATTATTGTCCTGTTCTAATAATGTTTGTTCAGAACGGAGCGCGGAGTGAATGTCCAGCAGTTCGAAGCAAACCTGAAGCGAATTTACACTGTGTACACGGTTCACAGATTTTGGGGTGTTTATTACAACATTCCCAAGCCAAGTGATTTGCAGTGTCGCTCAAGGTAATTAGCAAGCTTATAACTATAACATGATGAGGGATAATTTATGTAAGAATATGACAAACGTGGCACAGTGACACTCTCGCTTCCCCTTAATTATTATTGAAAACTGACGACGAACTCCGTTTAATTTAACTTAACAGTTTGCACATGATGCGTGATGAACGTAAACCGGTGTGGGAGGAGGCGTACAATTGTAAAGGAGGAACATTTCGCCTACGTGTCCAGAAGAAAGATACTGTAAGTATTCAAACATAATATACCCATGTACAATTTTGTATAATTCATTGGTATTAATTATGATTTTATTTGAATTCATTTTCTATTTTTGTTATTGACAGGACAAGGTTTGGAAAGAAATGCTGATGGCTGCTATCGGAGAGCAGTTGAACGAGTATGTGGCTGAGGAGGATGAAGTGTGTGGAGTCACTGTCTCCATACGAGACAGGGAAGATGTCATTCTTGTTTGGAATACAAACGCCCAAGTTGCAGCTCAAGCCAAAGTGTTTGATTGTGTGCGGCTCCTACTTCCCGACACCAACTTTCTCTCAACTTTCTACAAACGTAAGTTTAGTTTCATAATTTCTCCCAAGTGTCCAGACAGAGATGTGATGCATTGTTTAGATTTCTGATGAATCTAATGACTTGTGTTTATGTTTTAGCCCACGAGACTCATCATGCATTCGAAAAGTCCACCAGACGAATGCTTGGAATGAAAAACGCGGCGAGCAACACTGGACCAACGGCAACTCCAGCGTCCTAAGCCAGATAGATTTTATTTCAAGCCATCAGTTCAATATATAGCTTACCATTACCATGAATCTTTATCTACATTTACATTATTATGTGTAGTACTAGTACTAGCTTTAAATATGGTGTCAAAATTTTATTTATAGTGAGCGTAATGAACAATTTTGTTTAAGAAATGTTCCCAATCAAATTGTAAAGCTTCATCGATTATGGAAAATGAGAATAGAATGAAGAGTACTGGAAACCGCAGCTGAGATACGAAAAACCTACGTTTTTACTTTATGAATTAAAATATATTTGTTCGAAGTGCACACCCTATGTATTTTAAGAATGGATTACAATAAAAACTACAGTATATTTTATCAATTGGTCAAACATTTTTACATTATTTTTCCAATTCAAAAACAACTCAATCTGCGTCTGCCCTACTCCCACTGTTTCATAATCGCTAATTTGCTAAGGATCTTGTCCCGTTTCTATAAGATTCGTTGAGCTACGAACATACTGCCCATCTTCATCCACCACAAGATCATCTTCCGTCTCATTCTCAGTCGTCGTCACAACTTCGCTTTCCGTGTTCACAGTAGCGGGGTCATCTACTTTTTCTAATCCATCATAATTCGCCTTTGGATTCACAAGATAGAAACTACTTGTATCATCTCCCTCCCCTTCTCCAAGCCATTCACCTTCTCCCCACATCCCCTCCCCCTCTCCCAACATACTCATCGACGAACCATTATAATAATATGAAGATGTCCTCGACGACTGGTCAACTGGTTTCTTGTTAGTTGGCTTTTGTGGTTTCGCGCGCAAATTCAAAAATGATTCAAAGTACTGCTTAGTAAATTCAATGACATTGGTAGGCTTGCGAAATAAAATGGACTGAAGATAGTCACTCAGCAGAGCTCTAACTTCCGGATGATCCAAAATGTAACGGCGATGCTCATGAGTTATTTCCTCTTTCTTCACCGTATATTTGGAGTACAGCTCCACATCACAGGCCCAAGCATACGGGGAATAGGAACCAATAAAATTACCGTTCTTATCGAAATCAATAACACTTTCATACCACAGGGGTATCAAAGCTTGTGGGGCATCAGGTTGACAGCGTAAAATCATTCGAGCATTTTTGTTGAACAGCGAATCCCAAACGCGTTCCTCTTCGTCGCTAACATAAACCGTTCTCCTGATGCCCCAAGTTTTCATCTGCTTTCCTTTCACGTTTTCCCAGCCACTTCCCAACTCTCCCTAAAAAAGTGAAAACGAGAGATTTTTACTTCGCTTTGAGTAGTTAGGCGTACAGCTAACTACTGCTTTGTCCAAAATAGAAAATTGTGTTTTAGCACCACCACCATACAAATTACTTACATATTTAGCACGAACAACTTTTCCAGTGTAGCTTAATGCCTGAATAGTCATACTTGATATTGTTCGTTTTTCAAGAATCATATGCCGTTGAAGAAGTAAGTTTATCCCTTCCGTGGTCAGATTGTCCCTTTCTTTCATTCCCAAAAGGAATGGTTTTGTGTCCATAACTTTTCCGTTTCTGATTACAGTGATTTTACCTGGCATTTTGTCCAATTCCTTCATAAGAAAAGTTTTACGCTCGATGGTGTCTGAATTCATGCTGGCCCATTCGTGAACAAATTCTTGAAGTGGTTTGAGGCTGTAGTTGATGAAGCTGATTGCCAGAAAATGCAAAAAAAGGAATTTAAGCAGAGGTCAACTCCGGAGAAATCTACTTCCGGTTGGGTTTTTTATGTTTATATTAATATAAATTGGAAACTTGAATCACATACCTGGTAATGGATGTACCTGATTCCAGACCTGTTGAAAACTTTCCAAAGCTTCCAGCATGAACACACATGCAAGGCTTATCATTCCATTTGGAATTTGAAATTGTACAGTAGTATTTTCCTACAACGGCGCCCGTTTCTTCTACCATCAAAAGGGACTCCGAAAAACATAACAGTTTTTGTTGTGCAGGCGCTATGTTAATGTAATAATATCTGGGATAAGGTGCTTGTGTTGATTTGTGAACAAAGTTTTGTATGTTAGGCTACTTGCAAAGTATAATTATTATTTTCTAACGACGAACTTAGTTTAATTTGGCTGAACCACTCTGATGACATATCTTTCCTGGAGTCGTCAGTTTCAAACGCATCATTTCGGTGAGCAGTGAACTCGCAACAATCTGGGAGCATTTTTAACTTTTCTTCCTCTGGATCCATCATAGCTTCCTCACTGGCAGAAGCAGCCCTTGGAGCCTTCAACACTTTGAAAGGTTTACCTTTAAACATGGTACTTTTATGCTTTTTTATTTTGGATGTCGTTTCAGATTTCGACGTTTCACCAGGCCTCTCGTCATTGACTTCATTGTCCGTGGGACCAGGAATGAATTCTGACGGATCTATTTTACCCTTTTGAACGGTACGCTGGGATGTTGACCCACTTTGTGTCTTAACTTTTGATTGAAATAATTCATTGTATCAGAGACAGCCTATTATAAATTAATGATAATGATTCTTCAAAATTAGCATGGATTTGCTTACATGGATCTTCATTTGATTCAGCTGCTGTAAAACCTTCCGAAAAAATTTGATCTAGTTGTCTGCCTTCTTCGTCGTCTTCAACAGCATCATTTCCCGCATCTTGACCTGGTTCATTTTCAAAGTCATCATTGTCGCCTTGAATAGGCTCGTTATCAACCTGATCGTCCTGATCAAGATCATCGTCGTCTTGTCCATCTACATCATTATCCTCGGTGGGATCATTTGCATCCATTGTGAGAAACTTTCGGGATTAAAACTGGATGTCAATCGGCATAGTTGTTCATTATTTTGTGAATTGTAAGCCACTTTATCGTTATAAGATAGGAGGAATATGAATTGAAATTATTTTCATATGAAGAATCATTTAGTTGTTCCTTTTTATTTTAGACATCCACCATAACAACTTGGCGAACCAGATTGGATGCATGGAGTCTTAATAAGTACTGCTTAAAGTACTGTGCAGAGTGCAGACCCTCAGTCAACCCTCAACTCAAACTCAACCTTACTGCATTACGTAAGATCGGATTTTTGCACTTTGTTCATATCCGTACCCGCAGCCAAAAATAAAATGGCAAGAAGGAGAGCTAGAGGAATTAAGAAAGGAACCAAGAAGGCACCTGCGAAACCAGTTTCATTGAAAGGAATCAAGAAGGCACCTGCAAAACCAGCTTCATTTCGAGGAACCAAGAAGGTGCCTGCGAAACCAGCTTCATTTGAAAGCACCAAGAAGTCACCTGCGAAGCCAGCTTCATTGAAAGGAATCAAGAAGGCACCTGCGAAACCGACTTCATTTGAAGGAACCAAGAAGGTGCCTGTGAAACCAGCTTCATTTGAAAGCACCAAGAAGGCACCTACGAAACCAGCTTCATTTAAAGAAACCAGGAAAAATCTTGATTGTCTGCAAGATCTTCTACGGTGTGTTGTCTGGTATGAGCGTGATTTTACACAATAATATTCAAATAAGTGAAAATATCTTACTGATGTATAGTCGAAAAGAATTAATTAGTTTTTTTTTTGTTTTAGCCAAATAATCCCTGATAAAGTTTACAAACACATTTCTATTAAATGTGATCATAAATACTGTAAAACATGTGTCTCTAAAGTTGAAGGAAGGATTTGTTTGATATGCGATTTAAAAGTAGAGAAAATGGATATGAAATTAGATGTATTCAGTACAGGTTTAGCTTCTCGAGTAAAAAAATTTGAGCATGCACTGAGCGCTATGAATAACGAGCTTAAAAGTAATGATGACGTAATTGTGATAACAATAGATTAAGTTTTTAGAAACGGTCCAGCCGCAAAGTCAGGATAAACTTGAAGTGCAAGTAAATGTGTAGAACAAAGTGAAGGCTAGTATAGCTTGAATTTCCCAGTGAATAAAAAAATGTAACAAGCTGCAAAAATTTCTTTCAATACTTAAACTTTATTTACAACAATTACATACTTTGGTACGCATAAAAACTACTTACATTCAAATTGATAAAGGCACATAACAAATTAATAGTTAACGAACAGAATTTGGTTAACCTTTAACGAACCTAATCTTAGGCCGTCTAAATAGAAGTTTAGGTCGTTCGATTCTAATTTTTGGGGGAACAAATTTGATACCCGGTGGGAAATACTTCAGTCTTATAGGCCCCTTCTTACCCTTCTTATGACCCTTCTTCTTTCCCCTCCTACCCTTCTTGGGTCTTCTATGTGGTCGTCTATGCTTCTTTCCTTTTCCTTTTTGGGGATGATGTTCATGATGGTGGTCATGATGCTGCTGAGGATGATGTTCTTGATGATGGTGGTGGTGTTGTTCTGGCTTCCATCCCCAACCCTTTTCTTCTTTTACTTCACTCCAACCCCAGCCAGCCTCGGGTTGCCACCCAAAAGATTGTCCGGGATTCCATCCCCATCCATCTTGTTGCTTTGGGGGATTCCATCCCGGATTTTCTTCAACTTCCCCCAACTGAAAGTCAAAGCTTGATCCAAAGTGTTGCTTGTGGGAAGATTGACTGCGTTGTGAATCTGACACTGGTTCTTCCGCTTGGACTAGAGCATCTTCTCCAAACCACAGGAACACGCATATCTAAACAAGATAAATCAAAAAAGATGTTCCACTTTTCACATTCCATAATTCACATAACCGTGCATAAAAGAGATAGTGCATAAAAATTAGCGTGGAAATTAAATGTCAACACTCACGGAAAGATACGATATCCGCATTTTTACTGCTTATCACGCAAAATTCCACATTTGCACGTTCACACAAAAAACTCCAAAATCTTGTCAACTTTGTCACACATTCACTCTTTCTTTCAAAGCATCACTCCTCATCCAAAGGTGTTTCTCAGCTCATACCAAACTAAACTGACTTAACCAACCATTCTTGCTATCCCTTTTTATAGAAATAACTTCAAAATTATACAGATTCGCTGCTAAATGTGCATAAGCGACTAACTCATAAAACGCTCTCTTTGTTGTAAAAATCATATCGAATTGATATGCCGATTCCATTCCATTGATGATATGATGATGGTAGGTAGGCAAATACAGCGACGCTACTGATACACTATATTGTCCTTTGTTAACCGGTAAGAAGCGTTACTCAGTTTACGTTAACCAAATCTGATTATCTTTTTTTATTATTAGAGCGCAGCATTTAAAAACATACAAAAGGTAATATATACTAGCTATCAATTGCTTCCCATACAAAACTGTACAACGTGTTGAAAGAGAGAGGGAGGGAGAGGAGCAGCCCCAAAAAATGCATTCCCCTCTTGCAGTTACAGTTGCATACTCTTTTGACATGACATGTGTATCCAAGTAAAAGATTATCATTTTTTTATGCACTCCTTACCCATGTACCTATGTTCTATCAGCACTATAATTTTTTTACGAACTGTCTTCACATTATTAATATATTTTGAGCTTTTTCATATACATGCAAACACGATGATGTCATGATAATTCTGACAACTTGGCTGCACTTTTATCATACATGCATCTTACAGCAATTCCTTTCTTATCAGGGCTTTTTATTGCTACTTCTAATGCACTACTGCAGTTACTTCTAATTGATGTTATATAACAATGAGCAGAGCAAAGCTAGCGCTTAACCCCAGCTAGACGCCGCATAACACACACGTAGAGACGCGTGCAAAAAGTATGCAGTGTGCAGCGCAGCGCAAGAACAAAGCACTCTTCTATTCTTTTAACTGCTTACTATAGATAGAACATTGTTGCAGCCACAGCTACAGTGAATCCCATAGTTTATATTTTTAAACGCCTCTTTTCCGTGTAATCTATATATATAGCAGTAGATTATCTATCATGTACCTTTATTTCATGTGGGTATACTAAAATATAATACAAAAATTCGTGGGTAATCATAATATTTTACAAAAAAGTGAGAAATGGAAAGGGGAACAAAGTGTAATTACATAATAAAGTAAAAACAGGAGAAAAATATAATATAAAAATTATAATGATACTCATTATTATGCGCTATTGTACAAATATAAACATGCTTCATGCATAAACATACTTAAAACTTGTGTTCTTGTGTACAAATAATTATCACTAGTGATTTTGATTTTTAGAACGATCGTGTTGATGATCAGCGAAAAAATGTTTTCGGGCAATCTAACAAATCTAATAGAGTCTTGAAAGTGTACTTTTTGTTTAATTCTCAAGAGCCGTGTGCGCCAACTAGACTAGGATCATTATTTGTTTATGTGAAAATATGAGAAATGTCAAATTTTTGTAAGATTGCAAACCACCACGAAACTCTACAATTTTGGTTTCCTTTTTGCATCCACAATCCACACGCGAGGAAGGAAGTTGCAGAACAAGATTTTTTTGTAGATTTGTTTGCAAAGATGCATAATAATATTGAAAAATGTGATAGATAGCGGAGTTGTGTAAGCATCATATTGGTATTCATGCGTGATTTGAGTATTTGAGCTATTTTATTAGATTTTTATGACATGTGTTTATTGCTATTATAGACCGAATGTAACATAGAGCATGTGCCATACTACTTCCCCAGATATATCCGATCAATCAAATGGAACGATCAATGGACCTCACCAAAACAATAACATGTAAGATATGAGATACTACAAAGTAGGCTCAAACAAGAAGTTAAGATGCATAGCTGGTCCCTTTCTACAAATTAGTTTTACATACAAAATCAAAATTTCATGACGTAAAATTTTGATATATGGATATTGATATTTTTTTGAGGATACATTATATTTCCTTCCTCTCTATATCCTAAATTATTATCATCTTGGGTCAATATTTTATCTACCTATTTGCATTAAGATATAAAATTATGTGTGTCATGTCACATTCGGGATAAAATGATAAGAGCTTGAGGTAGACAAAGTCATGTCATGGATTAGGTGCAGTGTAGGATGGATAAGAAGTGTTGCACAAATTTTTTTATACCAGAAATGTCCCATCCTAACCAAAATCACTTAATAAATGCTAGATTTTTGTGTCGTGATTGATCTTACAACATACAATTATAGAGCTACTGAGCTACCATTAGAATTTTATGGCTTAGACTTTTTAGATCGTTAGTTTTGTTAGTTTTCTTCCTTTTTTTTCTATCATGTTTTATAGCTGTCAACTCATTTAGGAAATGTGAAATACAAGCATCTCCTCTTGATGCTGTGATAATTTTTTTTTGTATAGTAATTACATTGTTTTACGATGGCCTGATGCACAAGCAAAGCAAAGCCAACATCAGGTTTTTTTTGTCTAGCATTCTATTGAGTTAAATGTAACGTGCGCGTGTGGCATGGCGTAGAAAGAAAATTGACTGTTGCGTGATGAGTGTTGACCTATGTTTGTGTATGTCTGTTTTCTTAAGGAACCGCATAAGGTTTTCGATTAATCTTTGACAAGACAAAAGGATCAGTTGCAGTCGTCAAGCTCATCTCTTGCGTTATATTTAAGTGGTGCTTCTGTTTGCTAATTAGGTCGCACGCACTTCAATTTTAGATTCTTGGTTTGACAAGGGCTAACTAACTACTATTTGTACGCAATAATTTATGTTATGACTGATATGCGGGTCTTCCTTTTTGTTAGCTGTTATGTTCATATGTTGGTGAGATGTGTGTTAATATTTTGATATATTTTGTCACCATCATACTCAAAAGTTATCTTATTCGTTGTAAGGATTGACTGGTCTTGCACTAAAACTGCTTACATTTTTTTATGTCGTATATTATGCAACTTTTAGTATTGATCTTAGCCTTAGCATTCGATATTTTTTTCTGGCCTTAAACCTTCATATTATATTATTATTAAACCTGTGATTTTACTACTAGATAATGTTGCCTTTGCCTTTAACATATTTGATGAGCTTGTAACTTCATAGTTCATCTGATGCATCAAAACCAAATAATCACAGTTCAAGAATCTTTAAAGAGGAAACGTTTTTTTGTGTCTTGTATAATCACTAATAACTTGGATGATTATACAATGTTCACTCATCACTCCATAAATTAGTCGATAGCCCCCTCATGTATGCACCTACATGCCATTGAACATTTCGTGTAACCCTTTTCTTGCTTCTTGTGAGAAATGACACGGAGTGCGTGTGTGCGTGTGAATTGTGAGTGTTTCTTCTTTTTTTCTGTCGTGGTTTTCCTTTTGATGAACATATTATATTTTTTATTGCCAAAAAATAAAAATATCATAATTCCATTATCTTAAACTAACCTAGCATAAACCTCTTCAAACTTCCCATTTCACTACATTACTGAGCAATAAACTTTACGTGAGTTTCGAAAAACACATTATGATAATTTGAATTAAATTTTGCTCGAAAAAGCATAAAAAATGTAGATACATGTAATATTGATGTAATCTTTGATTTGCCACTGTGTATAAATATAGCTTTACGACACATTAAATCTCTGTCCACATATCATCTTAATCTTCAAATTTTGAAACGAACAATCTAAATCTCAACGGAACATTTAAGGGGAGTGTAGTACACATAATATACATAATGTATTACAAAAACCAAAGCACGCAATCGAAGCTTAAATATTAACCACAAAAGTATTAAATTGATTGCACTCAGTTGCTGAAACGTTTCCTTCCTGTATCATATTTGGGAAGAGACAGAAGGTAAAAAAGAAGCCATCCTTACTTCCACTCCACATAAGCCACATATATTCGCTGTACAATGGTTTCGATACAGCGGTTGTGCTGTGTTCCTTTTATTTTTCGGAACATTTAATATCACATTATATGTAAAATTTTGCGTGAGCAAGCTAATTACTAGTATTCTTTTTCTAACACAGTTTCATGTGGTCACCCAACCAAGCTATCAATTTTTTAAAAATTATGTCATTCTTGTAGCCTCACCACCTACAACGCAAGTTAAATGATAATATACCTATATGACTGTGTACAAACAGATGTAGAAAAGTAGCATAAGCATAGCAAGATTTTTGTTAATATTTTACTATTGAAGAATGTTCCGAATCGAAGCTTGAATTACCTATAGGTCAAGTTCTATTTATGTACTATCTTTATCGACAATGAATTGTCATATTGAGTTGAGGAACTGGTATACACGATGCAGACTGAAGACGTCAAGAATTCCCATAAAAGTATCTTGCGCTACAAAAATGGCTATTATTATGCAATCAAAATGATGATGTGATGGGCATGTGTAGAACGAGATGTACATTATGTGATGTGGTGACATAGGTATATTATGTATATATTATTTTATGTGGACTATTCAGTCCATAAAACCGGAAATTGGCTCAGTCAAACAAAAATATTATATTGAGCATTATTTTTGATACTTAAATTTTACTCGCTCGTTTAACGAATATCAAAACAATATTTAGGCATTTTCAAAGTAACATTAACCCAATAAATTAATTTAAGCTGCTGCTACGCATATACTCTGTCTGTGAGTGAACTAATTCACCATTCGCATTCGTTCAATGAACTATTAATATTTTTAAGCAAAATACAAAACAACATTGTTTGTTTTGAATGATCATGTACAATAAACGGACTTATCATTTGATCATATCTTTCACAACTTTTTTATAACAAGTTTTCAATTTTTGACACTGTCGTGTTAAATAATATTCTAAGGAGATCAAATTTATAACACTAATATTAAATATCGGTCTACTTAAGCGTGCATTGCGTTTATCGCCCCTCCTCCTGGTCAAGCCAGTGCAGCGTAATTCATCATTTCAATGCAAGTATGCAACTAGTATGCTAGTATGCACATCAAGATGAATATCTATAGGTTTGTATCTTGTATACATATACAATGTATGTAAACAAAATTAGCAATTGATATACCTATAAATTGGATTGTTTTTGTCTCGAGGCACCTTATCCTCTGTAAAGTTTTCGAGTGTGTATTTGACAATTGACCGGTTTGCCTATTGACAAAGTTTGCTACTACATTTTACGTAATCATAATTTGTTGTCTATTACCTGCCATCCCAAGATGAACGTGCATAATTCTCCATTTGCCCTGGCGCAGCCTTTATGCAATTCATGTCAAATCTAGGCGCATCATCGTTATTACAAATGTAAATAACTTTTATTTGTCAGTTTGTCGACCTAATAAAAGTCATTGTTGCAGTTACTGACTGACAGTTTAGTTGTGTATGATACGCCACAAGATAATATTCTGCTAGGAAGACGCCACCTCCTCAACTTCACTGATTAAATATCAACACATGCAGTTTCATAATTGATAATTTAACTCACGCAGGGCTAGCTTAATTTAACTAGTAAAATGGGAGGGTACGTTTTTCTGTGTCACGTACAAGTAATCTTATTTCCTTCATTTTAGAAACTGATGACTTACTACTGTCAATATTAATTTTTTGCCTCACAAACATATTTCAAAAAAATTAATTTCTTCATTCATTGTATTTTTGCATGCATTGGGGGTATGCAATTTCAATAATATTTTTTTTGAGTGAACACATCATGAAGATCATCAACATCAAGAAATAGTAGCAATGTAAAGAAGAAGGTGCAAATTGGAAATTTATTATTCATAACTGATTGACGTGACACATTATAAAGGATTACCACCTAGACAAAATATCAATTGAAATATTTAAATTTTATTTGGTTCTAATAGTTTACAAGCTCTACTAATCGTTTGATTACTCCCTCATCTCCAATCCAATATTTTACAATGTTTTAAAGATTTTATGTATGCCCAAGGAATATTTTACACATTTCAGTGAAAATATTTGTACATGGTACATTGAGGTGTGTGGCGCATTTAAAAAAGTAAAATACATTCCACTTATAATTGCATATTTCGTTGCAAATCTTCTCTATTCCACAACTTTAAAACGATTTCCTAATAATTTGCAATGTGTGTAAAACATTTACGAGTCGAAAGTATTATATAGCATTTAATATATTTTGTTTAAACATAAAATTGTACTAAACGCTTACTTGAAGCCCTGTAAATATTTTTTTTCATCCGTTTTATTATGTGCCATCGTTCGCTCTTTTTTTAATTTGGCTGGATTTGCACTTTGCAGAATATAAAAGTTTTTTTTTTAACTGGGAAAATGCTAAACTATATGTATAATGTACGTGTACGATGACATGAAAGTTCGAATTATATAGCTCCTAATTAGCGGCCTATGATTGCCGACAATAAAAGTAGCACTTTCCCTTCACAATTACAATCGTTTTTTAAACTAAAAGCTCGAACAGGAGCACAATACATATATATACATAGTGGCATCGTCAATTTCGGTTATACAACTAATGAAACACTTAGCACAATTCATGTCGTGGTTCAGCCCAATAATACGCTAACCAAACTTTTAACTTGCTCTATTTCATATATGGATATTTTGGCCGCACTGTTGACAATTTTAGTTTAAAAAACTCAAAATTGGTTAGTTGCCCAAAAATTGTCAGTGTGAATTACAAAAAACATCAACTAACGTGCTCATAAAGGATTACATTTCATTTTCTGTCATTATTTATTTATTTATTACAATTTGTACCTTTAACAATCATTGTAAGCGGAATTTTTAAGTAAGCCATTCACTTGCAAACGATTTTTCAATAGTTCATCGTTTTCTTTTGAATTTATGCATATAATATTGATAAATATTTTTACAATCCCCAAAATTATATATATGTATGCAATGCACACAACATTCCAAACACGACAGAAAACCAATTATGGTGTGCGGTTCTATAATTCCAACTAGTTTTGCAAGCTGGTTGCGCTTTGTGCTTCTAGTAGGCCAGGTGCTCGTCTAGTACAAAAGACAGGAAGGAAATAGTGAACAGACCAACGGAATCTATTGGCTTGATTAGCACAATTCAAAATCTGTTATCTATCACTATTATTTATTCTACAAAAAAGGTTTACCACTTGAAGATGTAACATGTCACACGATTTTCGATCGAAATCGTTTGTTTAGTCAGCGTTACTTTTAAAGACCAAAGATAGCTCGTGCGCGTGCACTAGCCAAGTCTATAGCTAGCATCTTCAATTTTCCTAACACCGTGACCTATTATGCGCAAAGGTGTTTCAAAATCATGTGTCTTCAGGAAGTAACTAACACTGCAGCACAAAATGCTGTCTATAGCTTCGCTTGGTGGCATGGTTAAAATCTAACTTCATCTCTTCTCTTCACTACCTAAAATTGAAAATAGCTGCAATAAAGTGATTATTGATAGTTTACACCCAAAGTGTACATTTGGTGATGATGTAACAAGTTATAATATCATACACATCTTCATGGCATACCCTGAAGTACGAAACAGATCATTGCATAATATAGCCTAAATATTTTCTTTCACATGCCAAGAAAATAGACGTACAAACTTATTCACATGCCGGTTGTCAATTTTGCAGAGCTATTTTCCAAAAAGTTGAGAGTGAGAAATTATAGTACTTAACTAATTAAGTTCCCTGTTAAGCACTTCTAACTACTGACTTGGCTATATACATATATATATATACATGCGCATGTAGGTAAATATAATTATTCAACTTTTGAATTACTTGTCTTTCTTTATAGCTTTACTTTGCAATTTCTTTTTTCGTCAGTAAAACAATTTATGAAGCGCTACAGAGTGGTGGAAAAATTTCGTTTTAAGGTTCTAACATAAAATTTCAGTGCTCATCATTGTTTTGCTTTGATGTTTTAATAAGTGAATTCGAAAATTTGATTCGCATATAATATTAATATTAGTGATGCATATACATGAATATACTAACGTTTTTGAATTTTCGAAATTTAAATGACAGTAATTTCCTAAGTTTAATTCTTGCTTCAGGTAATTTCAATTTCAGGAGAGCTTGTGTAGCAAGTTCATTACTTGCAGGTATTTTTTTACATAAGCGTACAGGCAGGAGACAAATTTGTTCAATATTTTCTGATTTCCTTTTTGTTGAGAAATTGAATCTTTTTAGTTCATTAAAGTTAAAGGTGTATGAAAAAGAAAAATGTAATATTTCGTCCAAATTTCGTTGAAAAAAGTCGTTTTTTATTCAAAAGCCAATGATTGACCTATGCAATTTTTTGGTCCATAATAGATACTATTTTTGTAAATTTCCAGAGTTATGTGGCATGTCCTAGGTCATTAATGAAATGTAAGTATAGTCGTACAAGTTTCAAAAAATCAGAAAGAAATAATAAGTAGTAATGACCTTTAACTTTAGATAACAAATGACATCTTTTAAGTGAACAATTTACAAAATGATATCAGCAATTTTCCGTTTTTCGTATGATATAACCAGATATAACTGAAAGATCTCAGCTATAAACTTTTAGCGAGCATTACATATGTGATAGTGATATCTATGTACATATGTTTGAGATGCATTTTTTGTTTTCGAAATTTGCAATGATGCATACAAATTAATGGCATGAAATTTAAATGAATTGCACTTCATGTTAATGCAACCAGAGTTAATTCTACTTATGCCAAATGCAACACACGTTTTCATTGTCGACCTCCGTTCATTAGATTTAATATGGTGATATGCCATTGTATTTATAGTATGCATTATAGTTTGCAGATAACTTGTCAATTATAATTCACTAAACGTAGGATTGCAAGTCATATTTTCGCATTATTATTAAAGCTTGCCATTTCCCATAATTCATTTCTCCTGTCCTTTTCTAACATTATTTCTTTTAAAACGTCCCCAGCGAATCTGTTTGGGCTACTGTGAGTTGTGTGACAAACAAAGGGCGAAGAATATACAACTTATGATAAATGGATTTTAACGAAAGGGCATAACACGTACCGCATTGATCTATATCTACACTTCTTATACGTGCGAAAAATCGATCATTTGAACTTTATTTGTATGAAGCATTATTGTCGTTTAGGAAAATGAAATTTGTACACATGTGTCGTAGTCCTAAACTAAACATGTAATCTAATGGATAAAAAGTTTCAGTTTTTATTCAATTTCATAAAAATACGGGGCTGCTCAAGATTTGATAACAGGAAGTGTGTGACAACATACATAAAATTGTGCTTAGGTATTAGTTCTCTCACACTCCCAACTTCCAACGCAATAATGAGATACATGGATGGAACTTTAGCTTAAAAACTTCATGACAAATAAGTGTCACCAAAGATCATGATTCATGTTAAAATTTTCAGTTGCAAATTAAAATCCCTTAGCATGCAAATTGTTTGCACTTAAGTTATGTAATGTATCAAATTTGCACATTGATTTTTATAATGCAGCAATACTTCTCCAGTCACAACTTATTTTTTCGTTTACACTTTCCTTGTTTCCAGTTTATGTTACAAAGCGCAGTAAAAATGTACTTTTTTACCTGTTCTACATAAAGTTATATCTCTAACACGTCCTGATACTTATTGCTCTGCAAAAACACGAGATCAAAACTTTCGCGTGAGAGTGATCACTATACTTTTTATTTTAGAAAAGCATAGCTAAAATGGCAAATTTCCACATCATTAGATTCCACTCCAAAATATTCTATTACTGTTGTGATGTAGCAGCACGAATAAACTGGATACTTGATGCTTCCACTTTGTACTTTTGTTGAGCATTTGCCTATTTTTTTTTCGCACAATCAGAAATTGCCGATAAAGAAGCATGCTTAATGTCATTTCGCGTCATTTCAACACAGCAAAAGACATAAAAACCAGTTACTTTCTGTCCCCTGCATTTAGGTCGTCGAATATGAATGAATTTTACTTTCTGTGAATAACCTGGATATAAAATAAGTTTGCTGAAAACTAGTTTCATACATGTTTTCTATACACTACACAATAAACACGAATGAACATAGTATACCGAATTAGATCAATGAAAATTGATCTACACTTACATGTCAATGTGGCGTGTACTTTTGCTGTTAAATTTGAACCATCATTATAATGTGTTTCCAGTTGTCACTGGAAAAATTACAAAACTTGATATCAATTAAATAGAATGGAAGCCTAAATCCCAATTGTTATCCATCTGTCAATAGAATGTAAATTCATTAGAAGTAGAATTGGTTATGTGCAAACCAACTTTGGAGACTAGTTAGTAGTTAGGAATATAATTCCATAGGCATTGCTGAGTTGAGGACATTTAGTCGTAAATTGCAATGTGTTCATAATCAATCATGTATTGTATTGATTGAATGGGCGAATTGCTTGTTGAACATTAGGATTATCCCATTGTACTTGTATTGATCCGTACGTACTTTTTCACTAGATTGACGCCAACTATTCATAGCCAGTCTTTCACATTATGCATGAATTGTTTCTTTCGACTTATGGAGCATTTCCTATCTGGAGATAAATTGGGTATTTAAACAGAAATGTAAATTTTAAGTGGTGTCGAAGTCTTACATGTACACCAAATAATCTTTCTTTTTTTGTTTGTTGGAGGAATACAGAAATATTGGAAACCAAAACTATTAAATCTTTACAAATACTTTACAAATTAAGCATACAAAATGCACATGTGTTATATTTTCTACATAAATAAATAAGTAAACGTACATTCTTATCGTTTTCGGCTGCATACATTTATTTAGTGGACACAAGTGTATTATACTCGTGTCAGTCGTGTCTCAATAGTCTCAATGCAGTGTAATAAGACTGGTATCAGCATATTCATAAAAAAAAGTCTTTTGTGTCGCGAAAATAAATATCATTGAACTCTGTATTACTTTCTGACACAACTTATTTCGTTTCCAGGATTTCCTTTTGAAACTTCTCCAATAAAGACTGACCAAACAGATCAGATCGGTTGGGTCGAGGAAAAGACATGAAATATGTTTGATAGTAGAATGTCATGAGTCAATATATATGCATGTATATGAATATATTTTAAACATTGCCACAAGATATTTGTACGGGAATGAATTGTATACCTGTACCAAGATTTAAAAAATTCATATTAATCGATACTGTTGCATATTGGCACAATCATTTTGTATTTTTAGGGTCTTTGTCTATAAGTTAGTAGATTTAGTGAAGACACTGTTGTTTACGTCGTTGAAATTGGGATGACTTAAGTCTCATAAATATCATATGCAAACGCATCTGATGCAAAATATGAAATACTGATTCGATGATTCTGAACTGATTGAAAGTCGAGATGTCATAATATTGATTCAAAATATTTCTAAACTTTTAATATATAAGGAACTACACGACGTCTAAACACGATTGACATTTTTCCGTGAATTAAACAGGAAAATACGTTAGAACTTAGAAAAGAAAAAAACTGAAAGCTGCAGGCTTGTATATTATACAATCGACAAAATCGAGCAGTGCACATAAACTAGAAGTTTCATAGGAATGGCATTACCCCAAAAAAAGATTGCGATGAAACAAAACGGAAATTCGATGTGGTATATGTATCCCTTTTGTTTAATGTTCGGTAAGAAGAAGAGTTTTAATGAAACGGAAATTGACAGCCATTTTGTGAATTTGTTGCCTAAACCGAAAAATGAAGAAACAAGAAAGTTTTCCACAGAGTAAAATGTTGTATGTCAAAAGTTAAAATTGAACTATACAATCAAATTGATTGTTTTATATCGTTATTGAACCTTTTTTTAAACAATGTTTATAATAACTTATGTATTTGCATGATTTGGTTTTAGAACTTTGCAAATCGATATTGATAGAATTTTACTATAAGTATTGTGCCAAGACCAAGTATATTTATTCCACGTCGACGTCATTCTTAAACTCCTACGATAAATTAAGGGGAAAAGTTTGAAGATTCTAGAATTTATTTTGTCTTGTTTAAAAAACAGACTAGCAGGCTAGACTAACGCTCAGTTTATCCATGAAATAATCCACTTGATTTGGAACATTGAAGTGCTGATGCTTTTTAAAACTTTAATTTAAAAACATAGGAACAAGAAATGTAACAAAAATGACAAGTTGACATTAATAAACAAAGATGTATGCATCAAGGGAGAGACAGAAACCCGACGACACGTTCTCATTATATGTGTATTGTCCGCTCAGTTAACATGAAACAACATCAGAAGAAAAGAATACATACATATCTGCCTACGTATTTCGTAAACTGTAAACTTCGATGAACCGGAAAAGAATTATTGGTTGACGACTGATGACGTCAATTTAAAAAGCATAATTCTATTGCCTACTTCATATTACATCATCTTATTGTATTGGTGTAGAACCACATATGAAAGGAAAGTATTCCACATTTCGTTGTTTTCCTTTACTAGGAACACTGTATAGGCACACTTCTCTTGTACTGAATTCAATTGTTTACCATCCTTTCCCTTTTGATGCTTCGTTGATATCAAAGTGGATCTGTCTTAAATTACCCCGAAAACAGCTTCACTCCAGTGGTTTTTTTTACCTTATGAACTTAGCTATAACACACGCTGAATGGGCCAATTTCATGATTAAGTAATGCTGAATGACGACGATGGTATCAATCAATCAATTTTTGATTTTTCAATCATGTCTTTGTCTTGTCATCACTCAACCGACCACTTCTCTTTTTGAATGTCGCCTCAGCGAACACGATGTTACATATTTGTACAAATTCCGTTGTATGTATAAACATTTACAGAAGTCACGAGCCCAAAACTATTTGCACTTTTTTTACTTGTTTTTCAGCCTGCATGACCTATTTGCATTCAATGGTAAGTTACTGATTGCCAATTGCTTTCCTGTGCAGACGAGTTGATCACATATCAGGATATGCCTTTAGCGGCAGATAAAATTGTACATGCAATAAATACATACAAGTTTCTTCAAGTATAGGAATGGAAGGGGGTCTTTGAAAGTAAGGAGTTTCCAACCTTGGCATGTGTGTGGGTGGAAGCACAATGTGAGTGGGATAACATCCGTGTAAGTATACCATATAGTGTAATCTCATGAATTCTCAAGTAAAAAGTACCCTTTATCAGTCTGAGAAGCAGCATCATGGAAATGCAAGTTACTTTTGTTCTTACAATTTGGCAACTGTAACAAAAGGATGATGAAAAAAACATAATGTAAAGTATAAATAACTTTCACGTACATGCTTCCACCCTCCAAACTAAATATGTTATTTTGTGGGAGTAAAAGAGGATAGTGTATGTCATACATTAGAAATATATTAAACTGCTATCTACACTGTAGCGAAAGGTCAAAAATAATGATTAGCTAAGGGTTGGTTGATGTTTTAATTTCCGTTTTGTACTACGATATTTATTGTAAGCTCCGTGCCCAAACGCCACGTGTAGTTTCTAGTCAGAAGTAATTTTAAATTTGAGATTTAATTTTCAGACTTACTGCTGTCCCTTGACATGTCACTTGAACTTGACTTAGTATGTATTAAAACTAAAACAATCCCCACCAACAAGCAATACGTACATATTTGAGCGATTGCAAACGAGAACACTCGTGTGGATACAAATTTTGAATTTTTTTTTATAAATAGTGATTTCTACGCTTGTTTCGTATTGGATTGGAATAAAAAAATAACAATCATCTGCATAGGTGTACAATTATTTTTGTCTGAGTACTGAATACACTCCCTATCCTGTTTCGACAACAAGAAATCCCGAATGTGTTTACGAAAGTCGTTGATAAACAAAGATCGTTTGTATTTATGCATGTTCGAAAGAAAATTCTAGCAGCATTCTATTCCGCATTTTAAATGACATTATTGCGTAATAAAAGGTAGGTGGATAATTCAGTGAATGAATATATAACAGTGTGCAGAGTTGGGCACATTCATTGATAAAAGTATCGTATCGACCAAAGTAATATGTTTATCGTTATGTACTACAAACAAGACAAATAAAACGGCTACTGTAAAGTAAAACTGATATTGATATACATTCGGGAAACTAATGCCATTAATAAAAACATATTGAAGATCATAACGAGAAAAGTTGATAATATTCAGAAAGATATTTTTAGCAAGCCAACACATTCCTTTACGGATATCATCATCATTATCGTCATCATATCAGTAGCTGAATTCTATCCATTTGATATGATAATACCTTTTTGTCGTGAAATAAAGATATTTTCATGTGCAGGGATGAATAACTGTGTCTACTGCAGTGTAACTTTAAATGTTGTTTTGCGAAAAGTTGGAGAAAGCACGAGTAAATGACGTTAAGCGGGAAAGGGTTATATCCATCACAGTCTCCTAATACCTAAGCAGTGATGCTGATGCTACCATGCCATATCGAAATTCACCGTTTCTATAGGGTGGTGAGTAGTGACTTACTGAAACTTGTAATAGTACACATAACGTTCAATCTGGGCTCTGAACAAGCTTCTTTTTATACATAATAATAGTAGAGGTGTACTCTTTTTTGATCATGGGCCCAAATAAATGTATACATTCCTAGCAAAAGTGATGACGTTTTTCCAGCAGGACTGCAAATACAAAGGGTCATTGTTAACGATATGGCCATCTTTGGGTGGAGGTGGTGGATATGTATGAAGAATGAATTTAGATGGATGGACGGTGGCTTTCTCTTGCGTAGTAAGTTGATGCTTCCACACAGACGAATCTAGAAAAAAAATGGTGATGCTTTGTCATGTCAAGCTACATGCACCAGGAAAACATGTTGAACTTAAGGATGGTTGACTCTGGTTCTGCTTTCTCCCTGTCTTTCGTTCCCCCTCTCTTGTTCAGTTTACCACTTTTACCATTTCTCCACTTTGCCTTCGTTTAGAGCAGTGTGGGTCGGGTTGTATATATATTGACGGCTTTTGCGAGCAATTCTCCACAGTCTTGCTTGAACCGTCCGACAAGCGAAGTAGACAAGAAATAAAACCCTCATCTCATATCGCAGCCAGAAGAGGAAACATAACACATTCGTAAACCAAACAAAAACCGTTACACTATAAACCTTACCCCAGAAATATTTATTTTTGGCTTACATCAGCAAACGAAAAAGAAAATTCTAGACTTTTTACATACAAGTCATTTGAAAAGTTACTTCTATTTTCCTTTTTAAAAGGGAGTATTTTGAAAAAGTAAAAAAAATTACGACAAAACAAAAAGCACTTTTCCAGTACAACAGTAATATTGTCATCATTGACATAGCGGATAACTTTATTTCTCCTTCAAAGTCATTTCAAGAAAACGAAGACACTACTTCCGCAGATTATTCTGTACATTTCGTGATTTCGGTATTTTTCCTCCTTCTTTCATCATTACAAAAAAATAAGCTACATAAACATTCAAAGCAGCTAAAACTTAATAGACGCACAAACACAGATAACACACACAGATATATTCGCATACAAAGACATCCATCTCCTTTTTCCTTCCTCCCCAGGAGTCCAACGAGTTTGTTTTGTACTTACTCTCTTCTTCTCTTCTAGTCTTTCCAACCAACGTATCTCTGAAGTTTTCCCACAACACAACAAACAGCAAAAAAAACTTTCACTGCATTCCCGTTTTTCTCCACCACCAAGAGCCGACAGTCTACTCGTCGCCATACCATATACGCGTGTTATCCCCAAAACTGAAAGTCAGAGAGGAGGGCTCTTTCATTCCAACTACTTAAATTGACGAGACACTCATCTCAATTCTTGAAATCAACTACGCAAAGAGTGAGAACAAAGGAAGACATTGCCAGAGCTTTATTTTAGGTAAGTGAAATATAAATTTCATGATTTTTTTATTTGTTGTACTTACTGCTGCCCCTTTTACGATCTCTGTTTATTTTCGCACCAATTCCGTAACTCTGTTGTGTACATAGTTGGTAGTGTAAACTGTAAACTGGGAGGCATGTAGATAGTCTCAATACTCCCCGGTGGAGTGCTTCCCTTTTAACAAACCACTTATCTTGACACACAGTGGTCATCATGGGAAGACTTTATGGTTTCTGCATTTGCTTTGTTTGCTTATCAATTCACGCCGAACTTGACATGCATTTAAATAATTAAGTGTGTTAATTGGCTAAGTTCAATAACTTGTAATGACTCCAGTCACGAGTTTACATTGAAAAAATTGACATTTTCTATTTCACCTAAAGTTCATGTGGCGCATGTTTACAAACATTCATTTTCAAGAGGTCTGCTATATCAAATAGAATGGTTAATTTGAAACTAAATTACAAGTAAAATCCTTATTTGCCCATTGCCCACGCAAACCAATCTAAAACAGTAAAAAGGCATTTTTGTGGTGCACAGAACTGGAAATGTCTGAACTGAATTTATTTCTGGTCTGTGTTTCCGGTTCGGAGAAACAGAAAAGAAACAGTTTTTTGAAGTCGTTTTTTGCTACAGCCGCTGAGTACGTTGTGTATCACAAAGTGCATAATTTTTATCTCAAAATGTTCGGAATAAATGCCCTTGGAATGGTGCCATAATCTCTCAAGGGTAAGGAGAGGGTGACATATGGTCACAGTATCCTACCCCAATACACCAAGCTAATCAGCATCTTTGTCATTGTATTCTATTCATCTTTTCCATTAAAGCCCATTATTCACTTGTACTTTATAATTAGTGCTTATCATATATA
>JAQFZG010000152.1:0-45808 GCA_034695465.1 Entomobrya nicoleti
AGTTTTTATCGCAGATTATGATTCTGAAGACATTTTGCTGTAAAATTGGCATCTGGATCATGCGTCACTATTTAGCTGACGCCTTAAATGCATAAACTTTCCTTCAAATATTGACATGCAATTTGAACAAACAATAGAATGTATTTTTATAAAGGATTTTATTGAAAATTTAAGCCTAGCAACATCGTGTAAGTGAAATTATGATGCAAATTTATGTTTACTAGCCCGTCACACCCATGTTCTTTGCTGAAAAACTAAACATTCCTTTAAATGCGACTGTGAAGAGCCCACTGGTGCAAGAGATGAATGTTAATTTTACAGCAAATTGTCTTCGGAATCTTAATCTACGATAAAAACTGTCCTAGAATCCGTATTTCGTTAATCTCTACGCAACTCACACTTTGGTAGTGTTCCTTGTTAGTAACAAATAGTGTATCATAAGAGGGTAGTGCGGTCGCATATATATTAGGTAAAATTGAACCACTCAACAAAAATGCGTGGACTTTTAATAAAGTACACTGGAGGATTTACCTTTCGCAATTTGTTAACAAGAAAAGGATTTTTATTTCAACGTAGCTTACTTGCTCAAAAACACGAATATAAAATCTGTGTAAATTCTACCTTTTAAAGAGGATTCAGTGTACATATATATACATTCACATTCATTTCTTAAATGGCAAGGGCTAATGTTCGTTGCGGAACAACTATGCCATATAATACCACGCAAGAAACTGGATACTATGAAATCATTTTCTTTCTTGTTTTCATATTATCCGAGCAGTGCACTGTTACACACATAGTAAAAAAAATCCCTCAGGCTAATATTCACCTAAAATCTCAGCAGAGAGTCATATCTTTTGTCTCAATTCTCAGGATTTGAAACTACTAACGCTGCCTACCTTCCCATCTAATCTACCTTTGCTATTCTCCCCATCTATCTCATCGTTGAAGAAAATAGCTGGCTGAATGCAGGGAAAAAGGGAAGAGCTTTATATCTTTCGTTTGAATATACGAAATCTTATCATGAAAAGTTCACTACATCTTCTACCATTTTATATATAAAACGGAACACGTAAATATCGAACAGGGGTATATAATAATCTATATGCTTGCGAACCCAGCACACATGCTAGGCTAATATGTATATATTTTAAGACAATCATATCGTTAAAATCCTTTTTCCGAATGCTGTTTAGTTTTTCAGCTCTTCTCTACCCTCATTCATCATGAGTTTTCTTATTTTCATCGAAATCGTTGTCAATAAAACTGTGTAAAAAGATGAAACCGACACGGTCACATAAACATCGCATCGTCAACTTATCCAACCTTACTACTTGCTTTACTTCATTTTCAGTTATATTGGACTCCTTCAGCAAAACCAGAGGAGCAATACGAAACGCTGAACGTCTAATAATAACACGTTATGTGTAATCTACATCCTTTGTGCAAAGCATATGCCTAATCTACATAACTGAGCCCTCAAGAGTGCCTAAAACTAGAATCTAACATTCAAACAATACATCGCCGGCGCTGAATAATTTTCTATATTTTACCGTGATTACTTTTTTACTAGGTTTTACCTGCTATAATTTACACGAAATTTTTAATAAGATTTTGTCGATCTGTAAGCAACACTACTATTTCACCACTACCATTAGCAGCAAGTCAACAATACGACGCACCATATACGGTGCCTAATGAAAATTGATTTCATAAGTTCTCTTTTTATAAGACGCCACTCTCACAGTCTATCACCCAGTCTACATTTTTTGTTTTAGTTCACTCAAGAAGAAACTATTTGCTTCGTGTGCACTGTTATGTTATTATAAGCTCGTTTCGTATAAGGTATTCCGTTAAAATCATGTACACATTTCTTTATTTTATACTTCACTACTATTTCCATCCCTTTTGTTGTGCATTTTCTAAAGACCTGAGGCAAACCCATGTTCATATGAAAGCAGAGAATCAAGTATTTTTCCCAAAATTTGTAAGGCAACAAGTAAGCATCGTTATCAATTTCATTATTATTACTTCGTCGTTCAGTTTGTAATTTGTTATGCAATCTTTTTCGCATGAAAACACCTAATTCTATTCTACATCTTAATTATTGAGACTAGGTATGTCAAGAATCCTTCTATTTCACTTCTTATCAAGTCAAGCATCCATCATATTATCACGATGCTAACAAAGAAAACATGATTTGCAGACTTCACATGTATTATATTTTCCTTTTTATGACTTTTCTCTTCTCGATTTTTACTGAGAAAAAATAAGAATAAGAATGTAAAATGAGCTTTCGCTGAGCCTACCTCTTTTCACAAGAGCAGAAGACAACTTTTTGAAAGCTGCTTGAATTCATATGCGATGTCTGCATGTCTATTTTTATACCATTTACCAGAATATCATTTTCTTATTGTTGTTTTAATATGATATTTCGTTTTACTTTTGTTATTTAACAAAAACAAAAATGGGCGGCTCACGTTTCCTTCGTTTGTCATATCATTTCATAATTGAAAATTTTCCAAGCTTGCCTTACAGTCATTCGAACATGGTTTTACTTATATATAAACTGGAGAGCATAATATTGAGAGATGGTTGTTGTAGGTAAGACGAAACCTTCATAAATTACTCGAACAAGCAAGTAATAAAGTATACATTGAGTTTCCACCTGAGGACACCCATGAGAAAAACCATGAAACTTATCATTATCTGAAAAAGAATACGAAGAAATGGAACTAAATTTTCTCACAAGCATTAAATTTTCCATCTTGTCAAACGCAACAGTGGCAGTTTTGTTAGTTTATACCATACCTGTTTTTGTTTGTCCGCTCACTTGCCTTTCAAAAAGTTGGTAGAAGCACCTGAAGTGGAAATTTCGCCAGGTATTCGTAGCACTTTTTTATACTATTCAGAAAAGCTATAAATTGAAACTCTTTCGAGGCACCTGAACAACTCATGGAACGAAGCTTGTAGTTATTCTCATTAATTATATTATGTCTAACCAACTACAAAATTCATGATGGTTTTAAAAGTGTAGTTTTCAAGAAGTAACAATACTTAAAACACTCATAAAGTCGGGGACATCTAGCACGAGAATATTTTTAGTACGAATTCATAACTAGTGCTGATTAAGAGACTAGCATGTGTACTTACATTATATATAACATACTTACAAACGTACTCTGGCCTACTGTAGAACTTATGAAACATGAACATTGTTTTAATAGTATGGGGTAATGTAATGAATACAATGTTTTTGTTAAAATAAATATGCTGTAATGCTTATTTTTAGAGACTGCCTACTAAGAAGAGAAAAAGCTGATATCTGTTGAATGTTGAATTACGACGAAATATCTATTATTCCGTACACAAATCATTTTACTAGCATTTCCCTTCCTACTTGGAATTATAATTTTATTGTTCTAAAAGAGTCATTATTATGTATGCCAGTATAGTACCTTTCATCAATGACATATTGAATTGACACCATAGTCTACTGCTGACTGCAGTATATTGACGGAAATGATGTTTTAAAAGATAACCTTCAATCTCTTCAAAACAGGTACTCAAGCTTGTGATACTGAGATGTTTCTTCGCCAAGAGACACACTTTAGCATGTAAGGTTGGTTATTACCTAAATATTATCGAATTGAAAATATGATAAATAAAACACTATAATTTGCAAACAATATATCTTTCTTGATTAATATTTTCCTATAATTAGGGAAGGAAAGCTATATCAGTTAAAACAATGGGGAAATAGAGAAAAGTTTCGTTTAATACTTTGAAATAAACAGCATAACTACTAATAACAAATCACTGAAACATGAGTATCAACAACTTTCGAGTGGGTTTCTGGGGGACTATTTATATTAGAATTGAAAAGCTTCCACCTCTGCCATGCCTTTTAAATGCGTGATCAAGCCATGAGTACATTTAATATTTGCATTCAATATGGGAACAGATGGACAATACAATGCTACAGACTGTGTTACTTAATAAAAGAAAATACGATATTTTGTTAAAAGGTTTCTACTAAACATGAAACACAAAACGAAATCTGCTTTTCTGGTTTTCTCCACGTGGGTAACTTTACCCAGTATATGTATTTGTTTAGCGGACAAGAAAATTCTTGCTGAAGTACTCGGAGATGAAAATCCATTTTCTCTCAAATGGAAATACAACACTTTCTCTACACTTCCAATTTTTGGGATTGCATGAATATAAAAAAGCGAAAATGAAAACTTGTAATCATCCTCTTATTTTCAGGGTATTTGTGTGTACAAAGTAAAATTTTCTTTCAATCTTTTGTTCTATTCCAAACTAAACCCCCAGATCTTTAGTTGAAAGTATATAAAATATAATGTAATGACGACATATCCTCGGTACGAAAAAAGTGATGTGCTACTATCAAAAAAATAAAGGCATCATTTCGGAGAAGCGCAACAGAAACATTTTGGAGCATTCCGTGTGCAGAACTTCAGTATGAAAACTTATTTAATGTATAATAATACACGTTTGTACTCAACTTGAACATCTTCGTTATTTCTTTTTATCGACAAAAGAAAAAAAAAAGTTGTTTGTGCTGTTGTACTACTCTCTGTTAGAGTCTGCTGACTTTTAGCTAAATTGGGATCAGCAATATAGTGATGCTGATCATGATCATGCAGCTTACCAAGTGGAGTGGTCCTACAACACAACTATAACTTTGCTGCATTTCACTCAACAACACACCAAAAACATCACAACACCAAACGCTTCAGCAACATTACATACTACACTACAATTGTTCCCGAAACAGGGAAAGTTAAATGTTGCTGCAGTAAGTTTGTAGGCCATTGGTATATACATATTATACATCTTCTATATTATATGGTATGTATGATAGGAGATACTTTTCTAGAATAAAGAGATACTTAACGAGTGAAAAGCCAATATTGCAACATAGGTTGTCTTGTCTTGTGGGTATACATATATGCACACGACACATAATATCTTCTTTCTTTTTCTGTGATCGTGTAATCTGGATCTGTTGCCGTTTTTCTCTTCCCTTCACTACTTTTTTCCTTGTTCGGAGAAATCTTAACGACACATCTTTTCCAACGCTTTGCTGTGCTCCACAGATACTTGTTAGTTTTGCCGTTTCATTTTTCACTTCCTTTCTCCGTATGTGAATACACATACAACGTACATATACAATGCGTTCATCCGATCATCTTCATCTCATCATCCTTCCTTTTCCTTTTAACAAGACTCAAGAACAGACAACAAAAAACACCCAAAAAAAAGATTAGAAACTAAAGAAATTTAGAGTTTTCGTTTTTCTGCGTCTTTGTTTCCAGCTAAAATATATAGGTATCTCTTTATATGAAATGTATTTATTAAAGTAGCAACATTTTACATACATATAAAGCAAAGTAGGCAAAGAAGGGATAGTTAAACTCAGCTTCATTGTTGTTGTATGACCTGGTCCATCCTATTTGCAGAAAAAGGAAAACAGGTCGAGCAAAGATAACGATAGCCATCTTTTTGTTTTTTAGTTACATTTTACCTTACATTTAAAATTTGCTGAAGCGGTTCACAAACACCTACAATACTTCTCTTTACCTTGATAAGCTGTTTATGCAAAATAAACTTATCCATGAAATCACCGAAATGTCAGCCAAGTGCTTTGGTGCATGTAAGAAACATACATATGTACTTATTGGTAGATAGAAACGTATATACATATGCTATGCTTAAGTACAGCCATTAACCAAATATATCGTCTTGCAGTTTTCCTGCAGTCTAATCAAAAATGATAAATTTCCTGAATATGTTAATGGTGCCATTTGTATGAATGTATGTTTGTATATTATGAAATCCCTAAATTAATTCACAGAGTAAACTTTATTCAACGCTATTATGTTGTTGTCTGTTGTAACAAAAATATAAATACCACTACAATCTGGGTATACTACCCAAACCCAAAGTACCCAAGCAAAAGAAATATTCTGCTTCTTTACCCGTTGCAGTTTCTCTGTGACACTGACACAAAGAAATAGAAACTGTCATTAAGATAGCTTTAGATTTAATCCGATTTATGACATGTTCTTTATGGCCCTGGTCAACGTGTAATCGGCTGGAAAGGAATTCATGCCATAATATAAACTTCTAAAAGTTGTATTCTCATTTGTTACATTGAGTATTGACCAGTGCATTGAGCTAGATGCGGTAATCTTCCGTCCGCTATTAGCAAGAAGTACTAATGTACATGTGCGCATGATATTTAATGTTAACATATATTTTCCATGAGACAAGGATATTCTTTGTGTCTTTTGTGTATTTTTAGAAACAATCATATTATCATGGACTTTGCTCAAAGTAAAATGTTAACAGCAAAATAGGACGAAATGAATAATAAGCATAACATGGTACATGATTTATTTTATGATACAACTTTGATATTTTTACGTTGTTCGCATTCATTCGTTTTAATACAAAAAAATTTACGAGGGTTAGTGCTAATCTGAGCGGAGAAAGAGACAGAAGGAAACGAAGACACAGTAATAAATTTGAATGAATTCATGCTGTGCTTTAGCTTTCTTGTGGAATTACTAAAAGACCCATACTCCATGAAATGAACAAGTACTTGCTTTCTCTTCCTTTTCTCTTATCATCATTTTTAATTCTTTCCTGCGTTCTTGTTTTCTTAGCTTCTCATCTTTATGTGCACAATATACCATGTTAGCTGCCCTCTTTATACATACCCTTGTCTAGTAAACGTCGTACTGAAGTTGAAAGATAGGTAATAAACTTCTTCCTATTTTTCCTTCTACCACCCACCACCATCAAAAAGCGAATGCACTACTTTATAGCAGCTAAAACTGTCTCTACTCTGCTGTTTTTTAAATACATTCAACTTGCGCATCATTTGTTTTCTCGGGAAAGACAATGACGACAGGAAAGATGATCAAGTCAGCCAAGTCCGCAGCTAACATAAATTGAAAGACGCATACAGTGCACTTTTCTGACGTTTAGTGTAAAACTAAAGCTTTTCACTTTTGCCACGACTTAAATTCAAAAAAGAAAACATGGACTTTTAGAATTTAAGGATTTTTTCTTGGAAAATTTAGGATTCTAAGCATGGCTAAACATCGAATGTTTAGTGTCATATATGTAATTTTATGCTTGATCTGGTACACTTCACACAAACTTACGATGCATTTGTATTTGTCAGTTTCAAAATAACATATTTGATACTAAAACATGACTTCACTCAAGTTTATGCAAAATACATTTCTTGTCTTTTCTCTGATCCATTTAAATTAGGCTCATAAACTATATTTATTTGTAGTTTTCTTTATTATAAATTAGATGAATGGAAATTATACAGATGCTGTATAACATTGTTTAAGAATATTGTGACAAAAAACGAAGTTTAGTTATCTAAGGTTTATATTGGAACAACTTATTCTAGTATTTGTTTTAGTATTAAAATGCTACACCAGAAATAACTTGATCTTCTAATGTCTCGACATGAAATCAAGCATATCAATAACTCGTTTCCGCTAAAATTTCGACTAGTGTAACTTAGATGTCTGTCATTCTCGTATAAACATTGCCGTTAGATTTGAAAACATGAGAAGAAGTGAGCCAAGTCACAAAACCCGATCTGAACGCGAGTGTGTACTGTCGAAACGAACGGGTCAGGTGAGAATGCATTAGGATAAATTGGGTAGAGGTTGTATTTCCGGAAATGCTTTTTCCGGTAGGATATTAAACAACCGACTTACTGTTACCTACCTTCTATAAAAGGGACCTAATAACAAATACATAACATCAATCTGCCATTTCAACACAACAATTTATTTGTCTAGCGTATTAATTCGTCTTGAGTTACAGTATGTATCATTTACATATTTGTAATGTACCTATCTTCATCAATAACACGTATCACAATGTATGTGAAACATCCACGGAACAACTTATATACTATCCAAATTACTCTAATTTATGTAGTGTCGATGCCAATTAAATGTAAAATCAAAGTACACGCTTAAACTTGCATATTAATTTCCTCTCTCCTCTTGGATGCGATATAAAATATTAAATTGCGAATAAATAAATAATATTTAAAGAATAGTGCCCTTTCTTAAGCTAATTCAGTGTTTACCAGTACCTCAGGCAGAATTATGAAGAGGACATGTCACTTGAGTAAAAGTTTAAATTACGCCATACGTCTGTTGTAAGTAATATCGTGTTTTGTGTACATTTATACATCCTAGCACACTATTATAACTACCATTACAATCTTCGTTCGAGTTGCATAAGGTACGAAATTCAATGATATTGCAGCATCTGGTAAAAATCCTATTTCTTCCAAGCGTCCATACTACGAAAAGGGAGTACTTCTCCAAACAATAAAGTACCCTTGCTACCATCATCATGTTGATGCACTTCGATACGATATGCACACACAACATAGATTTTATGTACACACAATTATTAGATTCCGTGCAAAGCTGTGAATTTTCTTACAGGATATTGAAAACATAGATTGTGTAAGCTTGAGTCTGTGAGAAAGAAAGATCTTTGGTAACTTGATATCCCTTGGTTCTTGATCTAACACGCTTGCTTAAGAATACAGATATATTACTAACTGCAAGTACACAGTGTGGTATATTCACATCCATTGCTTGCATGCTCCAGATGTTGCAGTAACTCCTTTCTCTGCAAAAAAGCTGATGAGTTTTTTGTTGCCTTCCTCAAGTTCCTCATCATCATCTATACTCATATTGATCATATTTCCGTGATAATATTATCACTTTCAAAAAAGAAGAATGAAAAACTTTTTTATTCACTTAACCAACTTTCTTAGTAGATATTTGGGTTGAGTGGGATACGAACCAACATACACACACCATCTCTACACATAAATACATTCCAAAAGAGAATAGTATCTGGCATGTTTATGATGGTGGTGATGCTAGTCGTACACGTACAATCGAAGAAAGTCTATGTGTACTATTGAACACCAAAAACACAAAAAAAAAGTTTTCCAATTCCTGTCCTGAATACAAACGACAATTTTTCTATGAAGCAATGTTCATTGGCTATATAATACGTATTATTGATTACCTATATATGTAATATATAAATGATGATGCAATACGCTTCGTGCATCTATATGCAATGTATGTATTTATACATACATACTACAAATTCTCTGGGATACTAAACGGTAAAATAATATGTATAAGATATTGCATGACGGCCTTAGGCTTGTTCACCCCCATCATTCCACTTTGAAATATTAAATCAAATTTACAAACTTTTGTAGAACAAAGTATGGCAGACTCTAGACTCAAAGTATGGTATGTAGGCTATTCAGAGAAATAAAGTGTAAGTACTTACAAGTATGAAGGGTAGGGGTGCAGACCATGCTGCAAAGCAGTAGGGAAGAATATTTGGTCGCGTTGGTCTTCGGGGAACTTCCCCGAATCGATGGTCCTCAGCGTCATCATCAAGTAGGTTGGGCGCCTCGACATGTCGCCGGAGTTCACGGTATGTTTGTACGGTGTGAGCAAACAACCAGCATCCAATGACCAAATGCAAATAATGAAGAATCATGGCTACCGTAGCACAAATATCCGTGGGTTCAGTTGCCTGTAAAATATGGAAACACATATGTACAACACATATGTTCATATGTATGTCACAACTACACGGTGACTATTTTTGAAAGAACATCTTTCAAAATTGATAAATCCAGCCCAAAGGGTTCTTTTAGAAAAGACTATCACATTTAAGATAAGCGAATTGCATAATATACTATAGTGAAAGTTAATTATATGAAGTGCTCAATTTCTAATTAATTCTAGACCACACATTGCTACATTGCTGTAATCTTTATACAAATCTGAAATTGCTTAACACTTTTAAAATCCCTATTTTTAAGTATATTTTTAATCTAAGAGTGATAGCGTATATAAGGTCAAAAATTCATGGAAAGCAATATAAATAGGCAAAAAGCTATTTTTCTATATATTTCGTCCTTGCAGAACTCATTATTATTCATAGCGACAGTGTCATTTTGCATGGGAAAGGCAAGTACACGTGTTTATCATACACTATTATTTATTGCATAGACAAAATTCAAGCTACGCAGAAAGAAGCAATGCAAAAGTGTAGAAAGCATATAGAAGCAGGAAACTTGCTAGATATCTCAATGTTTGTAGATGTACGTTCGTTTGGAGTTAGAGGGGAAAGGAAATCAAAAGTGGACAAATAGGAACGTTAGTCAACGAGGGACATGCATCAAAAAGTATTAATATTGCCCGGGAGCCTTAGAGCTCCCCTTTATTCTTCTCCAACTCTGTTGAATACTTGTAAGGAGCAATGCAATGGCAGCTTCTCGCATCTTCACAACACTGAGAATATATTAGTGAAAGTGGGAAAGAGAAGGAGAGAGATGCGATAGTAGAATTTTAAAACTGGAATGGCTCTTGAAAGTACATTGACTGTAATGATAAGAGCTATATGCATACACATTCGCCTTGAGTAGCTGGAATATTTTTCCCCTCTGAAGCAACTTGTCTGTATTTATACCCACAGTAAAGTAGTGTACACAAACAACTTGAGCAACAAAGGAAAGTGGCATGTAGGATGGGGCAACATGTATGTAGGTAGGTACATGTCATTCCTTCATATTATCATACAACATATGAACATACAAAAGCCTACTGCACTGCAACAACGAATGTATTATTTTGATGTGGATACGAACACCAGCATATCAGCCCTTATAGTAAGCCCTTCAGTGAAAAGCTATCCACAAGTAAAACTATCTCCCGTCAGAATTTCTACCTCATGTTTCATTCATGATCACACTTTCCCCAAACCATTTCCCGAGACTTTCACTGCACTTGTCCTCTTTCACATTTTTGGCTTATGGTCACCACTTCGCTTTTCCAACACACTATGGCTTTATAGTCGTTACTTCGTTCATGTGTTTCGTGAAAATACAACCTTGGTCATTTATACTCATGCAAAATGTAGTATAAATATATTCATAAATATAGCATAAATTGTTACTTGTACAAGCTATGATTTAGTCTATAGACTAATCAGTTTGTTTGTGATGTACATTGCTAAATGTTGGGAGTATCAAAATAGGCGGAGTCGCTCAATAAGTGTATTTGTTAACTAGAGTGTTGTGTTTCGTACTAACAAGCTAGACACAACAATCGACATGTGAATCACTTATTGTACGTTGAACACACAACTATATTTAATGCTTCTGAATCCGACCCTAAACCTAATTCAAATTTTATTTTCCTTCATTATTTGTCTTTTTAGTTTGAAGTAGGAACGTATCGTGTGCAACAGTTAAAAAACCACAGCCTGTTGTTGTAAACGTATTTAAGTTTTTATCAGCATTACAACTTTCAGTGATCTAATGGTGATCTGCATGACTGAGCAAAGGTGAAAGGTAGAATAATTTTCCGGATAAATAACGTAACATAACATTTCAACAGTCTTCCTTGTAGCTACAGTAAGTATGTAAAAAAAATCCCATGACCACTTCGTATTCTCGTGGGACTTTTCGAATAAAAAAAAATATTTTCGTTTCTTTTTTTAAGCATGTATTCTCACTAACTCACATGTTCATTATTCAAGTTTTTCTTGTACCTTTTCGTCCTACACCCTTCTTGACCTAAATCTCGGCTGTACTTGTTTAAATAAACATTTGATATGTAATAATATTACATTGGAAAATCCATGTCAGCATAACAAGGGAAGGAATACTGGTACTACATATGAAGCATCGTAAAGGCGACACACACATACTTATTTGAGGTTCGTAATAGGCACTAATGTGTGAAAATAATAAGCTGTATAAGGAAAAACCAGTTATGTACATACATTAATACAACCAGTAATTTGGGATACAACTACGTGAAAGCGTGCGTTTCAATCTTTCCATTTGCTCATCATCATGTTTCAAGGAAAACGACAAATATTACATGTCGTGGGAACAAAAGTGAAAGTAAATAGGTTAACAGAAACCAACGGGGAAAACATGTTCAGAGAAGTGTGTACATTTTGCAATGAATCGCTACAAGGCATATCCGGCCAAAAACTAAGTTTCACCAAATAAACAAAAAAGGTAGCTGAAACCACATACTAATATATATTATATATTTGTTCGATGTACACAAAGAGTACATTCATTTTACATTAGCATACATATATTTTGGTATAACTGTGACTTCAACCCCGGTTAGATTAGACTATTCTTATGGGACGCTGAGGTACATACTATGTATTGAGGCAATCCCCAATGACTTTACCAAGACTGTCTATTTATTTTATCAGTGTCGTGTATAGTTATAATAAAAAGAGTACTTCCAATGGAGTGCACGAATAATATAACATGTGAAATACCTATAAACTGCAGGTTATTTTGTTTGGGAAAGTTTTATACATTGATATGTGATGACCATAGACTGTTTTACTAAAACCAAAGGTCACGTTAAGGTGCACCATGAGAATTTAGTTTTGCTCATTGTTAGGTAGTTGCTTCCTGTTTCAGCATCAGTACGCTATTATATTTTTATGTTCAGGCAAAAAATGTATAAAATTCCGAGAAAGAAAATAAAAAATGTAAAATCAACCTATGTTGAAAACCAACACCCATTACTATTTGTACTGATATATTTCATATATTTTTTTTAGTAATTTCTGTCATAGCTTTCAAATTCAAACCGATTTCGATTGAAACGTTGAAATCCAAGCATAGGGTAAAGCGACTACTCAGCTTTACAATATGACTCGTTTGCCTATTGGATGACTCTCGCTCGATTCATCATTTTATGCTTAATTATTTGTAAGTACTCATTTCAATGGGAATGTTCTACGCAAAATTAAACCTCAATAGCAATTTGAAATGCTTACAAAAGGGAAAAAGATTGCATCGCGACAGTTATGTCAGTTAAACTAGCTTTGCTCCGGAAGCAGGATGTAAGAACAAGAGAATATACTTGAAGGAAATCTACTTTTCTGCTAAGAATTTGTTCTTTTAAGAACAAATAAGATAAGAGGAAACTCCACTCTACTCCACAAGGAAATGAGAAAAGATTAACAAATTTTGTACTTCTGTCGAAAGTCAAAAAAGCCATTTAAGGGAAAAAAATCCCAAACGAACTTTTTTCATACAGATAAAATGTTAGGACATTTCTCCAAACTTAGCGTGACTAGAAAATGTGCACTGTGTACACTTTTTGCTTTCGCAAAATTGTCAATTTTTACTCACCATGCACATTTTTAGCTAAATAGCGTATCGAGTCTCGTCGTCTTCCGTTGAATGAGCTAGTTTTGCGTTTTAGCTGAATATAGAATTCTCCGTTCAACTATGCTGTTCATTATTCTATATAACAACTAGGAATCTTGAACAATGGAATTTAGGACGTTGTGTTGTGCTGATGTCAATTCTGTGTCTGTGATGTGATGACAATGAAAATGTCTTTGACCTATCCCTTGTCAGTAGTGTACTGATGATTGTATGATAATAGCTTCGTAGCAAGAAAGCACAGTATAAAACACATCCCGTCGTAAAATGTGTCAGCGGGAAGGTCCATTTCCTGCAGCGATGACCGTGACCATTAGAATCCCTTTCGGGTAGCAGCATCAGTAGACCTATGTGGCACTAACCATCTTGCTTTCTCTTTTGCTTTCCTTTTGTTCGAGCAAACTAATGATTCCATGCCTCATTAACACTAGCAGTGAACCATAAAGCTAAAGATGGAAGTTGCATGATGATGACAGAAAGCAGGGTATATGCATACTGTGATATGTATTGTTTTTTATACGGACAATACTCATATATAAAATAGGGGTTTAAACTCTGTCATCCACGCAGGAACTTTCTAACTTGTCATGCTAATAGAAATGATGGTAAGTAAAAAGAGTCATTCTCATTTTTAAGGCCAAGGGTGGGTGCTTGAGATTTACAATTTGATTACAACTTTTTCAACATTTCTACCGTAAAGGGACCAAACAGCAGGAAAGAGGTAAAAAGTGATGCATACATATTGGCAAGCTGGCAAACAGCAAGGCTGTAAAATGAAGATGTGTTAAATGCTTTTGACTTACGTGAACTGCGAGTAGAAGTAGAAGGTTAGAAATGAGCAAAGCAAATCCAATGTGCAAGTGCACTGGAAGGGTGTGAGTTGGGCCATGTCTTCGAACACATTTCGCTGCTCCTAAAACTGTCAACACCTGGGCCACTGCTGCGATTACTCCTCCAACCGCCTGAAATATGATTAGCAAATTATTACAAAAACATATGAGAGTTGTTTGTTATAGAAAATCATAGCACGTAGTACACAAAAATCGATAATTTATTTCAAGCATAATATTTGGAACGAAGGTTGCAGCTGCTACTTTCTCCATTGTGAATAGTGGAAAGTCACTTAAACGGCAATGCATTTACGAAGAGAACATGAGGGCGTTAAAAAAGTACATCAAAAATGTTTTAAATATTTTTATATACATACGCAATGAAATTTTAAATACAATTTGATGCCTTCATATATATATATAAATATATAGGGCGGTTTGCGAATATGTAGGTCATTATTTTTCACATTCTAGTCATACCACTTCCGTTACAATAACAAGAAAAGTTTCATTCATTTTCAAAGCGTAAAGTTCTGTAAAAATCTTAGAACGTGAAACTATTATGAATGAAATAGTTATTGATTTTTGGGGGCTTCAATTTAAGTTTGTAAACATTATATGTTTGTTTGCTGGCATTTGGCAAAAAAAATACTCCACAGACCAGAAAAAATCAATGTTGAATGCGTGTGTACATATGGTTGTTGAAAAGAAAATTTCCAGAGAATCTCCATTAAAAATCAATAGTTGATATCTTCTTTAAAATACTGCACGGGTATATACAAACTATTGTACACTATGCTATACCTAAACAGCCATTATTACAAGTATAGATGTTATTGACCCACATGAGTGAAAAATAGAGAGAAAAGCTACAGGAAAATGGACTGTATATTTATTGAAGAAGAAAAAACCTTTCATGACCAAAGGAGAAAACACGTAGATTTTTGTATTTTACCACCACATCAAACAAAAATAGCGAAAAATAGAAATAGCGAGTAAAAATATCCAATTTACCTGGATCACTCTGCCTGCAATCTCTTCCGTATGATAGTCATTGAGTTTATCACCAAAGTACACGTACATGACGCTATCAATTCTTCCTCTTGAGATGACATCCGCCAAACCACTTTGTTGTGCAATGATCGCCTGCGGACTTTCCGTTGAGACAACCCCACCATTCCCGTTCCCACCACCGCTCCCGAGTTTCGATGAATCAACAATATAGCGACTTTCCCGTTCGCCTAGTCCCTCCACTTCCTCTCCTTCAGGCTGCTGCATCATCATCTGCTGCTCCCTATTATTATTCCCATTACCATTCCGACCATTTTGCCAATTTCTTCTTGCTCCAGCGGCAGCCACAACATCCTGCAATAGCTCATCCGCAAGTTTTTCCCTCAGTCGAGCATACCTCTTAAATTCCTCCTCATCTCTGATATCTTCCTCTTCTGTGAGCGCAGAAAGTGGAGGAGGCGGTGGCAAATTTTGGTTGGGAACTGCAAAATTGTACAGATGACTGGAAATGCGAGCAACACTGCTACCTTCTCCGCTGATTAGAGGTTCATACTCCGGTTCAGTATAGTATTCCGCTCCACCAGGGGCCCCGCCACCACCACTGCCAGCATTTCCATTACTTCCACTACTAGTACCGTTACCACCATTACTGTTGGCGTAGGATGCCACCGCTGCTGCGGCCAATGCTCCCAATGAAGAGCTGGCTTGTGCACTAGTATCGTCATCAGGATATACTCCTCCAGAAGACAACCATTCTGGGTACAGCATCAAATGATGCTCTTGTCGTGGTGCTTCCATTTTTCCACTGCTGCCCTTTTCATCTGTCAACCCAAGTTGTGCTGCTGACGAGGACGACAACGACTCTTTCAATTTGATTAGATTTTCCCTCGCGTTGTTACCATTTTCAACCACTGTGTTTTCAGCGAAAGGGAAAGCTAACTTCGTTGTCACCACAGTTGCTTCTTCATCCTCCTTTTTCTCCAACACTTTATTCTCCAGAGATGGACCTTGCGTGACATCTTCAAGAAAAGGGGAATCCACATCTTCCAAATTCGTAGAAGGCGAAGAGAATGACGAATTTGATGTTGTTACTTGAACAGAAAGCAATGGTGCTTGTTGATTGAATTCAATTTCTTTGGCATGATCTTGTTCACTGCGATCAGCAACAGCAGTAGTAGTAGTACCAGCTGCTACGTTAGTTTGACTGTTTGAAGAGGAATGTAATGATGTCATGTCAAAAGAAGACGCATCAGCAAGAAAAGGAGTTGATGATAATAATGGAGCAGCTCTTTGTGCTGGTGTTGGTTTTATTGTTGTAGTTGACAATGATGGGAGTATGCTTTTGCCGAGTGACGCAGACTTAGCTACATAAACATTATTTTCTTTTCTCTTCTCCCCATCATCTTGTTCGTCATTTTGAATTGCATCTAGAGAAGGCTTTTCAGTAAAAGGTACATCGTGGGAAGAAATCTGCGGAACACCTCCATCACCATCATCATGATCATCATCATCACCCAATAATGCATCATGGAATCTTGTAGATTTCTCAAAAGTGCTTGTAGGTCCATTTGTTGTGGTAACTTGATTTTGATGCTGTTGCTGTCCGTAGTCTTCCTTTTCATCAGCAAGCTCTAATGTAAAAGATGATGGTGGTGGTGATGATGATGCAGTTTCGTGTGTTCTTACAATGGGAGGAGTGACAGACTCTGATTCAATCCGGAGAATAGATCGATGCTCATCTGTTAAATTGAATTTGCCTGATCTGCTGCTCTTCCACAGTTTACGAAGTAAATTGATGTTTGATTGTTTCACTTGCGTCGTTGATACACCACCCTCAATCTCTAGCGTACTTGTTACTGCTGTAGTAGAGTGCGGCGTAGGGGAATAATTTGATGAAGCTGAGGAAAACTCTTGTGTATTAAATGATGGTTTGTCAGGAAACACGGTTATTGGTGGGCTTTGTTCTTTTGCAGCAACTGATCTCTTTCTTGTTACCCCAGCTCTTGTTTTACTCGCTTTTCCTGACAATGTTGATGATTGAAAGAAATGTGAGTATCCAGATGACTTCTGCTGGAGTAGAGGACTTTCGCTAATAAATTCACTTTCACCTCCTGGTGGGCTTGGAAAGGAGAAGCTAGGCAATCTCATGGAAGGTGGTGATGTAGTGGAGATCTCTAGAAAATCCAAAGAGGATTCTTCCTCTTGAACGATCTCTGCTGGTATTCTACCATTTTTCGGAAAACGAGCTAACCATCCATTTGCAATGAATGAATCTTTATAAGGCTTTGTAGCAGACTGTTGTGATGATGCTGACCTCGTTGCTGGTGTAGGTGAAAATAATGATAGCGGATGTGAATGTCGTTGTGAGGAAGGAAGAAATGAGTCTTGTTGTTTGTAATAATCAGCATCAACATAATTACTCGTATTTGTTTCCCCGTTAAACCTGGTAGATCCAAGCTCGTAAGTTCCTGTAGGGCGCTCATGTGAGGAGGACGAATAGGAAAATGGAGCGAAGGTAGAAATCTCGTACTGATCCACAGCAGACAACGACAGGCCAGCTGGTACTTTTCGGTGACTCCTGCCACTGTTTGTTGTCGTCAGTGAGGGAAATGGGGTTGGATTAACATGCGGATTTAATGGGGATTCTGTAAGGATTGCTCCCGCAGGGATAGCTGCTGCCCATACACCTACACAGAAAAAAAGAGGAAATTGTGTGTCGCCTTAATTATGTCAAGTGTTCACAAGTAAGATTTGGTGATCTTTACACATCCATCCATAATATCATCCTACGTGCTAGTTCACATTTTGGTTTCTCGTACTTTTATTTGTTTTACATTACCAAAAGGTGGACTTTCACTTGACTTTCTTTTCTTCTCTAGTTTTATCCTCATTTTAGCATCAATTTGTTTTCACCCTCGCTATGCTTTTTTACAACTATTAAGCAAATATTTTTTCTTACCAAATATCAATAAAGTCAAACTGTAGTTAGGCATCGGAGAGCACTGAAGACAGGTAGAAAGGGTGAACTTTAAACTGGGCTGCAGTTTGTGGCGATGCATCTGCAAAAATCAAGTTAAAACAAGTTAAATGCATTAGTTGACTATACTTGATTGGCTAATACATAATCTGTAATACTTGTTCTGATACAGGATATTGTGAAGGTTTGATTTTATTTAAGATTGTCTGGCCAGGGTCATTATTTCTAACCTCTTTATATCATTTCCTTTCTTGTGTTACTGGAAAAAGCAGAACTGTGTGTGGTATGTCACTCATTCATGTCACAATTTCATAATGCTCGAGGGACTTTACTTTCTCTACACCTACTTTAGCACTCCTTTGTACTAGAGAAACTTTCATTTCACTTTCTAATTTGTAGAAAGCATTCACATTAAAGGTAGTATACAAAGTTGAAGTTGAAAGAAAACTTGGAACTATTTAACCGTTCCAACGCCTCAAAATAGAAAGAAAGCAAAACAGGATAACAAGACTTTCCCTGTATTGTGGTACGAGAAACTATATCCTTCTTGAAGTCTTTCTCTTGCAGACTAAGAACAGTGAATGAATGAAATGTACACAGGAAAAACTTTGTGATAGTATGTTTATGTCGGTGCAACTCTCCCCTTTACACAACCCTCCCGCATTTGTTAGCAGATAAGAATCTTCTACAAATAATACACTTAAATGAGTGCTTTGACACGCGCACATAAAAGCATTGCCTTCTAATAATAAATGGAATAAGACATTTTAATATAAGAAGAACATAAGGAACTAGTATGTATGGCTAGATATATACTCACAAACAAAGTGATTTATTAGGTAGAACTTTCATTGAAGAAAAGTGAATGTCACTAAAGAAAACAGATTGAAATACCCTTTCCGAACAATGCGTCCTTTGTTCAAACAATGCAATCTGTCACATTCAGCAACATTTTTCATTCTTTGTACAAAAAGGAAAGTTTTAGTTTGCCATTTCAGATAAATATATAAAAGCTCTGTTGGTTCATCTCTTCAGAATTTTTTTTGGCAATATCCTACTGTCTGTCTCTCATTTGTGGATTTCATTGCCAACTTTCTTTTTCTTGTGGGCATTTTAAGAGTAAAAAAAGTTTCTTCCAATTCTATCTGGTAATGATAATATAAATAATGTAGGTTTGAATGATAAAACGACATCAAGGGAGCATGTTATTAGACAAATGAAATATCAGTAAATCATTCAAGATGAGCCTAGTTTGGTAATGAATATTTACGTAATCTTGACAGTGTGCATAGTATCTTGTGCTGTTGCTGTACAATACAAATGATTTTACCCATTCTTTAACCATTCTAAAAATGTGCAAATGTTTATATGTGCATAATATTGTATTCCAAAGAGATTCGCTATTTTACTTCACCGTAAAACTCAACCTACCAACCCAAATAAAAGGCGATTTGACCATAACCATCCATTAAAGCTTATCCAGGAAAATTTTAGTAGCGAAAATAAATTAGAAGTTTTTCGAAAGTTACAAATTACAAAATGTACATAGCAAATGTAGATACTATAAACGTATAGTAAAGTTAATCTTTTTTCTGATTGCAAATAATATTTTATTTTGCATGTACATATACTTTCACAAAGTTAAAATGATTAAAATCAGTTTACATCCAAAAAGTCTGTCTTTAAAATGTAATGTCCACTTCAGGTTGTACAATTCATTTATGAGGCTTTACAAAACACATTTTGTTTAGTAACAGGAGTGAATCTCAAAAGTAATTTCCTTTGATGTTCTGATAACAAAAAATAAATGAATCCGCATACAGAGAAGTGAAAATTCGTTAATAACAAAGAAATCATATTTTCAGCTCCTAAAATAACTTTTATTTAGTTTGCTTTTACTACAAAATCAACAATGACAGTGATGATGCCGACCAACCGCAACACATTTATGTATGTATGTATGCATCTTCGTTCCATTTACATTTACTCTCCTACTCCTAGTCAAAGTGAACAACAAGCTGAACTAAGCAAGCTTGTGGTTCTCCACATCTAGCAATAATACCGATGTCGCAATGACATCTGAGAGGCATGTGTGGTGTGATCATTTCATACCACTACTTGCGAGTTGCGAAATCCTATGAAAATATGTGATATTATTACATTCCAAAGTAAAAGTCATGTGCTTAAGCTTCCTGAACCACAAAATACTTTTAGGACAGTGACAATACTTGAGTCTTGAGACCAAATGTTATTTAGAGAAAACACACGAACCTTTGCCACATTATCACACGAAAACAAGACTCTCTCGGCATATTCTTCGTAATCAAAAGTTTCATAAAATTACTCTCTAATGCAATACAACATGAACGAAATAACTAGCAAAGAAAATTGTTATCATCGATAAGAGTCTAAATTTTGGCCTACAATATTATAAAAGATAAAATTATATAATATATAAAAAGAATGTACTATGTATGTGTGTACAATATTTCTATACATGTGTGCACAAGAGTTTGATATTATGACGGAGGCAGGCACCAGTGGAGCGAGGATACAACAGCGACAACATCATCTTCTAATTCTCTATCCCAAACTAAATACAAGTTACAACGACTCCGAAGACAATAACGTAACAAACTTTTTCTCGATGATGGTTCCCTGGTAGACTGGTTTTTGGTCGGAAGGAAGAAGAAACAGTGGAAAACGGATGCGCTGTTGCTGTTGATGTACCTTAACCAACCACTGTTAGTACGTTTGCTGTAGTCTATAATGTGGTTTACTTTAAGTTATTTCTTCTTTTATTGGCATGCTTATGTGCGTTTTTCTTTTACTTCTGTGTACGTATTTGTAGCAAAAATAATATTGTAGAGAGTAGAAGAAGTCGGTCGGTGGACTTTTTAGGCCAAATACGACTTTTCCTCATAATAACCCAGTAATATCTTCTATCTTTGTGCTACCACCAGCATAACTACTATTCTACTTTCTCCTGCTACAATATAGGTAAATGTGCAATATAATTTGGACTTTAAGATTCTTTCCATAGTTGTATGTTCTGTACATACTTTTGCTCTGTCATTCCTTTTGGTATACTATCTGCTACTTATTTTCAAGATAACTGAACAGTTTGAGGCTAAGCCATAAAACCCCCATAATGCTGCATCATTTATCTGCTGCGCTCAAAAACATGTTACAACTGTACATCGTTGGAACTTAAGAGTTTGGGGGAATGACTCAGACTCAACTGGTATATTAAAAATATAGCATTGCAAATAAATACAATATACATTTTACTTCTTTCGTAAAAACAACCACTCCAGCCATACCACCAAGCACATAAAATATAACTACATCCCCGGAGCTTAAGCAGAAACGATCAATATTGTATGGATTCAAGTGTCTACGTACTTAAAATTAGCTGTTAGCAAGAAAATGAAGAAGGGTGATGACATAAAATAATGGCTGGGTTAGTGTAAACTATAATATGATGTTTCGTAAAAGGATAGAAATAGAATATATCGTGTTTGCTTGTTTTCCAACTTCTTTATATATTTGTACGTATCTACTCTAGAAGTATAATAGTCAAGAACAAGCAAAGTTTTTATTGAAAATCGTTATCTTTCAGGAAATGGCTTCCACAGTTGCTAACTGTATCAAAACCTTCATTTGAAATAATCGTTAGTATGTACAGTACAAATACACATAGGTATAGTATAAGTATGTATACGTTTATACACCGACTACATTCTGTAAGCCCATTACAAAAACACTAGAATATGAAAACTAATAAAAATATTTTCAAATGTGAAACTTGTGGTGATGTTGTTGGCGATACTCATTAAAACTTTACGATCCAGATTGTAACATATCCTCAAAGAGGAAAATTAACTTTCCGTAAACAACAAGTTTTTATTAAGTTTCAAGTTTCTACGTTTGTGACAAGAACGCTTCAAAACTCGCAAACAGTAATAAACTGCCAAAACGTGGTTATCACAAGAAATAGAAGAGAGGGAAACAGTCTGACAAGATATGCACACCATATTATTGGTAGTGGAAAAAACTCTCAAGCAAATTACTATATTAATTTAGCTATCAAGTCGTTTATGAAGCATTTTTGTATTTTTGCAATTTTTGACCCTACCTTAGATTACCTATTAAATTGCCTTTTCATGTGAAAGGGTTTTTTAAATTTACCATCACTTCATCTTATATCGACAGTAGAAATAAGGTTGTTAATACAGTTGAAAATAACAGACAAGTCACATATGATATCTACCAACAAGCAGACATCATAATTGCATTCGTTAGAAAGTTCGTACTTTTCCAAGAAAACAGGTCGTGACCATATTATAGTATACCTATTGGGTCAAAACTGTCTTCCGTGCAGAAATAAATGACAAATGCATACAAATTACTGTCTTCTCGTTGGCACGACATATGTATACATGCTTTTCTGTTAATTAAATGTAATACACTCCTTATTCACTTCTATATTCACAAATTTTATTAACCTTGGGGCTAAAGAGGTCTATAACGTTTTCTAAAATTACACGTGAAAACTTTTATTTTGCCTTGAGGGATAGTAATGATAAGAAAAAATATATTTGTGAAAAATTATATGCCTGCATATTTTATCCTTGAACTGACACTTTCCAGTTAATTTCCCTGTCAAGTCAAACTTGCCTTGTGAGACATTTTCATAATTGCAAACTTCATTATCACTTTATCACTATCCAGAAGAAAGGTATGAGAACACTGACAATGAGTTAAATATTACACTTGTATGGTTATATGTAACTGGGGAATGTTTATGAACGTAGTACAATTTTGGCTTTTGGAAGACGCGTGTGAAACATACACACTTGAAACTGGATGTGACAAAAAATTCATCATATTTTTACATCAAGGAAGTTCTGCAAGTGACTAGATGAATGTCATGTCGAGAACAAAATATTTTTACTTTAATAAATCCATTTTTGCTCAATCCAAGCAGCAGTCAAGCGTAACAAGAAAATGTATCCTGAGATTGTAAAGATTACGAAAAAGGTACCGGAAGGAAATGGCATTGGGTAATGCGTCATTGGTTAGAATAGCTGAGTTCCTTTCAGGCAGCACTGTCAGCAGAACGTTGGTTCATGTAGCCTTTCGGAAACATGGACGCGGACGTGGATATGATTTCTTAGACTGTAGCAGTTTCTTCTTGACAGATCACGATCTCAGTAACAGCCAACGCGATAAAGTAGAAGGAGAATTAAAATAAATTGAAAATTTCAAGTTTCTTATGCAGTTGGTGGAACAAATTACCTTCGATTTTATAGACACCGGAAAACAGCATTCAAGAATTTTTATAAGTCTTAATACTTGAAGAAAACAGAATGCAAAGAGGGAACACAGTTTTCATGAAAAAAACTATTTTTGGTGTAAATTATGAAACCACCAATCGCTTTCATGAAAAAAAGCTGAGGATAGATACAGTAGAATGCATAGCATGATAAAAAGTGCTGACAAAATTCATTTGAAAATTGTTGCAGTCGTGTCGTATGGTATGGTGGTATGGTACGCTGGAGCGGCTCTCATGATTTGGTAAATGGTTAAGGGAATAAATTTCTCTGTCATCGCTTTTTTCCTTTTCTTACATTTTCCCTTGGCCAACTCACAAAGAAACGCTTATATTTTATACTTTTGTATACAGCGGTGGTTGTACAGTGTGTGACGCGGTGGTATGAATGTGTGACACATGAGATTGTGTGAATTTTCAATTTATAACAGCCATATGGAGCGTGAATACATTATGATGATTATAAACGGAAACTGAAATGCCGTCTTTTTCAATTTCAGTCGGTAGCAACTTAAACGTTCTTCAAGACTTTTTTTTGTGCATTGCAATAGGAAGCCATGCGTACTTTCACCACAAAATTAAATATTATACCTTTAAATTTGCTGCGTCAAATTTTTATTTAAAAAAATATGGAAAACTTACAGATGCACACGTACGTACTATATTCGATTGCAAGATCAAGAAAAAAATACTGCTTTCACTTAAAAGAGAATTAGGCGTGCTTGCCCGAGTAAATTCAAGAACCCTTTTGAAGAAAAAATGAGTGGGTGGGTACACAGAAAACTAGACATATGTATCCAAATATGTGTACAAAATATGTTTCATAAGAAAACAAGTTGTCGGTTACTTTAGTATAAAAACGTCAAAACTGCCTTCTTATAAATACGAACATAGAATCGCTTTTCGAAAAACAGTTCATGAAATATCAGCAGCGTCAGCTTTGTCCCGTGACAAGATATCTAAAAAATTAAACACATCCACCAGAAGTGCTTAGCATAGCATAAATATATATTTATCTATACAGTCTCTATATAGCACAAAGATTGTCTTCAATATTATATATTATTACGGTCCTTGGGGAAAATACCTTAGAATGTAGCACACAAGGGAAAATATTGGATTGTAAATATAACGAAAACCAAGAAATATGAACCTACCTCTATGTGTTCGTTGCTTATAACTTATAACATGATATAAATAATAGTTGTACATGCCATTATGTTCATTCGGTTTTAGGTACAGAGAACGTGTATGATAGTGATGGAAAAGTGTGCGTCTTTACCTACCAACATTATTCAACATTCCACATAGTAAACACATCCTCACTTTCCTCATTCCTTATTCTTTTTTGTCAAGAAAATAGTGTGTGGTGAAGCAAATGCCTCCTGCTGAATTTCAATTTTGTTGCCAGCCGTGCCCCATTAGTAGTGCTACCACAGTGGAAGTCCCAAAAGCCGAATTACCTCAAGCACATAAAAAAGTATACCTATTCTCTGTTCCAGCATTTCCGCTTGTATTATGAATATGACCAATACAAAGGCATAGTATCTTGTGTATGAAGAACTCAGAAAATGTACAACAGGAAATATTTATTTGTGGTTATAATATGGCTTGTACACATGCACACTACTATATCCGGAATTCCGCAGTAAAATTATTTTGTTTTTACATGTATTTTGTTAGTTTGAATGTAAAAGGCATTAGAGTCCAAAAATGTGTTGTGATTGATATTGTCATTTTTACTGTTTTCTAGATAAACCAATACGGGTCTGGAACATTTCGCTGTATAGACGGCCTAAAGAAAATATTTTTTGTACAACTTTTTCTGCTTAAATGTACACATTCATGACAAAGTACCTTGCTTGTTTTGTGCCAATAAAAATGTATGTTGACAGCAGATCGACAATAAGCTTTTTGTTGATAAGTATAGTGTCATTTTATGAGCTGACGTAACTATTCTGCGGGTTTAGGCCATTGAATAGCTTTGTGGTGAACGGCGGTTGCTGAAAAAATAATTTGTCGTGTGAAAGGTGGTAAAGTGAAAAGTGAACTTTTCCATTATTCCGATTTTATTTTTGTAACGTAATAATTATCTGTTGCTGCTATTCATGTAACAATAATCATAAAAGTATAGAATGAGAAAAGTTCCCTGTGTCTTATTTTCTTGTTATTATGAGCTTGTTATTCACGAAAGTGTTCAATTTAATCGATGCATACAACGTGCATACTAATTCAATAGTCGCTTTTTCATGTGCATGCCAATTTTGGTATGATTTTTTTTTCTGCTTTTGGACATAACCAGCAAACTAGCTAGAACAGCAATTGGACATCGAAAATTTAGCCATCTATATTTTTCTCTCTTTCTCTCGTTTTTTCCAGGAAAGCGGAAAAACCTGACGTTGTTGTCAGGATAATAATAAAAGTAATGCCGAAAGAATGTGGTTACCACTAAATAAAAAGACTTTGTAATTCTTGTAAAGTTAAATGTATATCTATTTGTAGAAATAGCAGCAGCAGCCAACAAAACATATTTATTACAAAAAGAGTAGTGGGAGAGACTGGAACTGCTTGTGTGTGGTTGCGTGTCTATGTTTGCGTGAAACTTGTCTTCCCATCCGACAACTAATGCGACAAACGGGACAAAAATAAAAATAAAGTAAATTCTTTTCAAACCTGGAACATACATAACTACATGGTAGAGCATATTAAAGTAAGTCTTTGTGCAAAAGGAGGTCTACGAACAATGTATCGCGGCGTGTCGTTATATAGCAGTGTTTAGCTTTTTGTTATGGTCTGGTTGATCATCTTCTGAAGAAGTGGCTGCTTAAATCTATGAGCATGATGTAAATATGTGAGTAAGCTTTCCTATTCGTTTCGTTTTATTGTACTAATGTGATAGCTATAGTAGCGCTACATACATTCATGTATATAAACAGATGCACTTTGTACAGGTTTGTGAAAGTATGCGCGGAACGTGAAAACATTATACATGGCTCTGCTGAGTATAGATAAAAATTCAAAGAAAGGAAAATCGAGAGCCCATTTGTGATGATCGCGCAAAAGTGGGAGAAAGCAGTAAGTTGAAGGCAACAGTAATTGATCAAAGGAGAAAGTTCAGTGTTTGTGGTGTACTGGTATCATCAGTGTAGCACTGCACTTGTAGTGATACAGTATAAACAGGACAGACTCTATCTATATGACTTGCAAGCAAACCACAATCACATTTAGTCGCATGTGCCGCTCTACTCTATGTATGTCTTCGTTTTGCTACTGCTGAAGTGCTGAGAAAGTATGTTTTCCTGTTTTAGATGTGTTTTTGAATTCGCAGTGGAATTTCTCTCAGGACAACAGGGATGGCTCCAGATTGGGTTGATTGCGATTCTTTAGTGGATTTACAAAAACCACTTTTCTTTCTGTTCACAAGAATAACTAAATTTGCAAATCAAGGTCTTTCTAAATGCAATGTGACCTTTATGCATATTTTGTCACGTATTATCTTTTGTGTTTAGCGGTTTAAATTCTGGGAAAATAAAATTAAAATAAGGTGGTTGATGTATTCCCCCATGAATGAAAACACATTGTCAGTTATTATTCTAGTTCACATATACGTTACTAATATTGCACAATCAACTCAATTAACCTTGGCATATTAACCATAAAGTCATTAAAGGATTATTTCACAAGAGAAACAACGAACCATTTTCATTTCACAAAATCTATTAAAAACTATGCTATATATCATATTCATCTAACTCGTGTGTATCGACTTCTGCAAAGTTAGTAATTTTATAAAATGAATACAACACCGTTGAGAGAAAGATGAGAATTAGTTAAAGTGTTTCTGAAATGACTTTAGAAAGACAAAGGATACAAAGTAGAACAACTTCTTCACGCCTCGTGTCATTCTTTCACCCTTCTAGGTAGCACATCCCTCATGCTTACAGGTAAAATGAGAAATGTATGAGTGTAAACCACTACAAGATCCACTTTCCATTAAGGCTAATTTAAAACCTACGCGTTGTGGCATGTTTCCGGCTGGTGAATGGTGACTATATAAGTGCAGATACATGCTGTATTTCACATTATTACTGCTTTAGCTGTCATGCATAGTAAATTGTTATCACCGATCGTGCATGCATTCAGCAAAATACAAGTTGGCAACAAAGATATAAAATAGGACAAGTCTTCAGAGGATACAAGAGATAAATAAAGCGCATATATGTCATGTCAAAATATTGCCGATTAATGTCGACAATCCAATCTTCCTCAAGTGTCCCGTGGTGAGTTCACGACTGTACCAAGCACAAGGTTTCATAAAATAGGTTCATATACACATGTATCTGTTTACATTACCTATTCACACATGAGAGCATGAAAATAGAGGAAACTCCAAATCCATTTTCTTACTGAACTGATATCGTGCAGTTGCTGTGGAGTGCGTACCTTATGTTGTACCTGAACAGGCTAAAATACAACCAGTTACAAGAAATCTCGCTCAGTTTGCATTCGATTAAGCATATTACTTACACGCGTATACTGCGTAAAACAAATGTGACACCGACACCGTACTACATATATATACAACCATGGCCATGCACAATGTTACAGATATTTGTTGGAAGAGAGAAGACCACGAAGGAGAAAAACATAAGTTGGTACGTTCTTGTGATAACAGTAAAAAGAAAGTATAAAAGTAGAAAATTCATTTAAACTTGCATTCATTCACCATCACCATTGATAAAAAGTTTTATATGGGAATATATTTATACACGTATTTTCTGTTATTATTCTCTTTATAGCCATTATTAACTTCAATGGCACCTTCACCAACTATTCCTCCAACAAAAGAATTTGTGAAGACAGAGAGTATAGTATACTTTCTCCCTTTTTACGTCGTTCATTCATCGACTCCTGCGAGAAAAGAAGAGGACTTTCACCTTTTCCCTAGTGTGAATCGATAAGCGTGTAAAAATGAAATGCGAAATGACGTCGCTACCACCAAGGCACATTTTTGTGCTTTTCTCTAGCTCTCATTCGTACAACTCGACTATGCTTTCATTATTTGTTTTATCTATTTACCCCCATTTTACTGTTTACACTTGAGATCTATTCAAAAACTATCTGCATTCGACGTCTCAACTCTACTTGCATATTTGTGGCTTTGGAGTTATAGTTTCATGTCTGTAAGAATCTAAAATACAAATAGCAAAACCGTGTGGTGCAGGAGTGTGATATGTTGTATGAATTTAAAAAGGTTTTGTCATTTGCATAGTATCACTTTCTCTATTATTACTAAACTATTGTAAAAGTAGTATATGCATATATGTAGATCACGAACACACAGTGAAATCGACAGCATCGTTATCATTCTTCCCCATCACAAATGCAATCGTGACAAAAGGGTACAACATGAAGCTGCAGAATTCATTGGTATTTTATTTCGACTATTTTTAGTCTCCGGAAATTAGCAATGTAACATGTCTTATTTCGAGTTGCACCTCAAGCTATATTGACAGATGACGGAAATACACTACCGTATTTACCTAAAGTGAAGAAACGTTGCATCACTGCATAACTTTTTGCTGCATAATACAACAGTCTCATGGATTCAAATACAAATACAATACAGTTTCAAATACAATATGTGTATTTATAGATGACAACGCAACGCTACTGTGAAGTTGCTCGTGCAAAATGAAAATTGTGTAGTGAGGAAAATTCAAGTCTGAGTAGAAGAGATCAATCGCATATCGCAATAATGTGGCGGGTGTGGAAACAGATAGCATAATATAGACATGCATACAAAACATACAAAGTAAATCCACAAAAGACTTTTTCTACTTTTGGTTACAAGTTGTGTCAGAATTCAGAATGATTCAAATAGTATGGTTTTCAAGTGGCACCAATATATTATACAGGCTACTTGGTCACGTTCATTCATTTCCACAATCTCGTGTTGTTAAAACAACACTGGCGAAATCACGCACCTCACTTTCGCAAGCCAAACCTTTTTCCTATTTCCTGACACTCTGATACTACTCGTAACAAATATGTTAAACATGTATCCTCCCTACTACGTACAATGTTTCTGCTGTAATACAATTTTTGAACAGCGTTATGATGTGCACATATTAGTTATGAGGATTGTACAAATTTCCGTGAGCAGTTTATAAAAATCTATAACACATCTTGGTAAAATTTATGTTTGATCACTAAAACCGACTTGTATTTATTTTTTACTCAAGTTACATGTCGCATACATTTACAACTCCACAAAATTGACTGTACATACATGATGATACATACATATGTATGTGTATGAGAGTTTATAAATATAAACCTACGCTATTTATAAAAAACCTGTCCCAAAACATAACGATACTTTAGCTTATCTTTTACAGTTTGTGGTATAAACTGTATCTTTTCCAAAAAACATAGTCTTTTATTAGCATTAAGAATTTTTTAGCTCAGTAATCCCTTGACTGATATCCAAGATGTTCCAATCAGCTTGCAAAATATAGTCACTTAAACAATGGAAAACAGAAAATAGCAGTCAATGATCGTTCTTTTGGATCAACTAACGACAAGAGTAGCTCACAATTTGTGACATACCCCTGAGACTTATATATAAACCCTACATATGCATGTATGCATATTGAAAAATAATTTACGCAAGGTATAACATTTCATCTCATAATTCTCATAGTTTTAATTTATATGTTATTTGTCGTTTAAGCACTTACGCTTTGTGATCGTTGTATTTTGGAACAAGCTTTAAACCCTGAAATAAAACAGGCATTTTAAGTAATGTAAATGTTAGATGGGATATGTATTATAGCAGCATTGTTTTCACACATTTTATTGTTCCTTTAGATTTACTCACGTACACAGCATAGCACACGAGGCGGAAAAAAACTTTCATTTTCATCCTATCATGATGTACGTATCGACAAAGACAAAAGCTGTTTTTGTTTTGAACTTGTTTACTGTGGCGTACAGTCTGTATGTAATGAGCATTGTGTGTGCATTTGAAAGCAGCGAAGTTCGTTTGTAGCGATAATGGTGAATCCCACATTTGCAGTGATGGTGTTTTCCAAAGTCAAAAAGTCTTTCATGTTGTTGTTCCGCTTACTTATGTACAGAATCTGCTGCTCTGCTCTTGAAGCTTGCTAAAGTAGATGTAGTATTCATTAAAAGTTTTGTGTGTGTGTGATAATGTGTACGTTTTCGTTTGTGGAAATGTAATATCCGAAATTCTTTTACTCGTCTGGAAAAGAGGAAGGTTCTCTGTGTCTGCTTCTCTCTCTCTCCCTCTCTAAGCTCCCGTCAGTAAAGAGAAAGCTCATAGACGGCTCCCTTGTTGGTATTCATTCTTTTTAGTACACAAATAACACTATAACGTAACAGAACACCCTATTCGCAAAGTGACGTAGGTAAAGTATAAAAACAGAATCATCATCAACAGTCAACAACAAGAGAGCCAACTTTTTAATGGACTGGTGAACTCCCAATGCTCTCAAAACAATGCGAATAGAAGAATCGTGAAAAGGCAAAAGTCAATGTGTATGCATGTGCTTGTGTGTCAGGTTTTGCCAACTGTTTTTGTTGTTATACGACTATTTGAGAATATATAGATAATACCCTTACCCATCATCATCAAATTCCTTCATTGATAGAAGTTCAAACACTAAGGCTAGAATGAATTTAAGCACACGTGTAAATATACATATGTGCGTTTCATGGACAATGTAGTTGGGTTGGGATTGAGTATTATTAGGAGTGGGGATGGGTGATTTGATGATACATCTAGTGCAAATGGACAAAGTCTTTCATCTTCATCATGAATAGATGAATGAATGGGAAATAACATAATAAGAGCTAAAGAGAATTGGGAAATGGTAACTGTGAAAAATGCATTTGGCTCTACAATAATAGTTGCACAAACCAAGGGAATGTATAACGACAAGGGGTTATAGAATTTTTTATAATTCGTGTTGTGTATTACCAATTCAAAGGAATGCCATGATGCATTATAATATAATGGGGTTACTTTAATAGTAATAACTATGTGTGAGTAGTTAGGTATTTAGATTAATGGCATAGTCCATAATTAATGCCCTTCGTTTTAACATTTCTAAAGAACAATGAGAAACATATCATCAATTTTAACATTGTAACGTCCTGACTCTGTGAAAAAAGAGAGAAAAAACAAGTTAACGTGGGTGGGTATATATTGAAAAGAAACGAGCCAAAAATGCCACATAAATTATTTACGAAATTAATTAATTGAGATTGAAATGGACAGTAGAATTTTTGTATGGTTTTTTTCTTAGTACAATTTCAGTTTCAAATAAATTATTCGATTATTCGCAGCACAAAGTTGCAAAAGGATATATTCATTATATATGAACAACCTATAGCTGAGTCATCCATCCAGTCAGCATAATTACAATAGAGTCGAACTCTAATGACGGTTACATTGGCTAATTGCTATGTGTCATCATGGATTAAACTTTTAAATAAATAATCAACATTCTTTCTTACGCTTTCCATTGTCAATTTGCTTGACTCGATAGGACAAACTTTAAAAATCTACCGGCAAAAGGGTTTTTCTCCCCTACATCTCTCCACATAATAAGGAAAATGTATATATACACATATACACAGCGCTAAACTGCTTTCTTCCAGCTGAGAAGTGGCAACACATAGCTTGATACATATTCCAATCCAACCATATTCATCTTGAGGCACTTACAAAAGTGATATACAATTTTCAAGAAAAATGCTTTCGTGTTTTTTTACTCTCGCTTTCTTATCACAAAGGTAATGTAATGGAGAATGAAAGTATACAGATATGAATCTAAAAAATTGACACTTTCCCACACATGCTACTCTTTCCCCCTACTTTTCGCACAAGTCATCATTCCGAATTCTGGTAGTTGGTGAAAGCGGTGAAACTGAATTCAACAGCAGGAGCTTTTGGCAGCAGAACATCAGGGTATTGCATTGCTATGTTATCTCCTGTGTCCTTTTTCTTCAACATACATACATGAATGTACTCATTCATGTATTTAAGATTCCTATACAGAAAAACGCCACGTATGTAAGTTACTGTCGAATATTAAAACGTAGACCTCTGTCGAATCTGTATATACATATTATACTTGAGAGTTAAGGTGTTCTGTACTAATTCTGACTTTTTTCGTTCTATTTATAAGTATAACAACAAATTTATCCTCATGAACATGAGGCTGAAGTGCAATATTTGTGTATCTAAAAAGAGTGCAGTTGGCACAAAACTCATAGTCAAACCTTAGAGCTGTGGTGTCGGAATGGTGTCAGCTAAAGAGATCCACTTGGTACATTGTTATTATTAAATTTTCGACAAACCAGCAGTCTTCCTTTCTCTTTGTCTTCAACATTACTTTCAATTCGAGTATTATTTTTTTCGTCGATTTTTTTCTTTTCTATTTAGCTTTCTCTTCTTTTTCCTGTTGTATTATTTTTTTACCTAACTTGGTATTTGTTATGCCATACACTTGACTCAAAATGCTTACATTCATATGAATTGGTACTTTATATAAAATGCTTACCCAAAGAGCTATATAGAAATCAACAACACAACATGTACTGTTTGCTGTTGAATGGCATCAAATATGTGACTGTATGTTTTTATATCCCTGATAATAATGCAGTGTTGTACACATATGGCATGCACAAGAGAGAAAAAAGTATTTTAGCGATTTCCGTTTCTTTTTTTTGGGTGGGTAGTAATAAAGCAAAAATTGTTTTCTTTTCCTTTTCTCCTTTTCATTGTATTATCTCCCTTTCTCTTGTTTTTTTCTCACGAGCAGCAGGATAGTGAGTATAGTGGTTTGAGACGTGCACTTATTTCGGGAAAAGTTGAAGAATAAGCAGTATGGCAAAATAACAGACGGCGGCACTGCTGCTGCTGCTCCTGATGGTGTGCTGCTGAATTCAGCTGTGTGTCCCCTTTACAAAAAATATTCCTGTGTTGCTCGCAGTCGTAGATATTATCATAAAAGTTCTAGTAGAGGAAGCACTACGATAATAAACCTTCCTTTTCCTAATAATATAGCATTTTACTTTAAGACGTCATATTTATGTGCAATGGTAGTCATATAATATGTGTTGCATGTTTTAAATGTGTCTTATATCCTTGTTATGAGGATAATTTATACCAAAGAATCTACTGTACCAACAGGGAGTAAAAAAAAGGAGCAGACGTCTGCGTCTCCTGGACTTTTGAAGTGTTGTTGTGTGTAACGAAAGAAAATGAATAAAACTCGGAAAGCGTTAAGTCTACCTTGAGTGTGCACTGCGGTAAGTGTGCTTAGGTCACAGGTCGAAACATACTCATGAGAAATTTAATTAACAGTAATAGCTTTTGCAGACTCCGAAAACTAGGACGTGTTGCTTTTGTTGGATTAAATATTACTTAACATCAACAACAAACGAGTTCTGTCTGACTGTGAGTATACACAGTATGCATGCACATATGAATATACGTTTAATATGTATTGTAACGATTAGATGAAACTGTAATGAAAAGTTTGTATTTTTGTACTAAAAAGAAAAAAATAACTGCTCCAAATTGTTTTGGCAAAAGTGTTTAACAAAACGTTTCTATAATAAATATTCAGCAAGTTTTTTGGGCTAATATTATATTTTCATTTCTGAATCAATTACGCTTTATCGTAGTATCAAATTTATCTAAAGAAGAATAATCTTGCTGTCAACATTGTCATTTTAATTTTTATAGTGCTTTATGATGTTGAATATGATAGAAAAATACATGCATACATATATTTATACAGACGAAGATGCTTGTTCAGCAAGTAGTGTCGTGACAAAATCACGATAACAAAAACTTTCCAATGATATTTTTATGCTGAAGAAAGTTTGCTCCTTCTAACATTGTTTATGATGTGGGGTCATATAAACTTGATATACATAGTAGCACTTTCTTAGATTCTTATTCTTATATTGTTTTAGATGGTTACTTATCATGAAGTCATAATCAAGTTAAAGGTCTACTTACTCAGATATTTTCACTGATTTTCCAACAAATTTGGATAGCCAACTTTGACAGAATGAAGTTAGGCTGAAAATAGAAGGAGTAAGGTGTCAAGATCATCTAGATCGCCCTACAAACGTCTAACATTTTGATCAATGAAGAAGTGAAATGATATAGGTTTGTATTTCCTGTGATGATTTTGCTTCAAGCATACATAAATAAGGCTTATAATGCTTTAATTTTGTTTGATTTCGTTTGCTGGTGAATTTCGTTAAGAAGATGAAAATGTTTTCATCAACAACAATATTAGTTTAAATGAACCTTATAAAATCAATGAGCAAATCATTCAAATTGACGATATTATACATCTAAAATGTACATATTCATGAAAACAATTTCATCTTGCATCTCTACAAAGCAACTGACATCTTTGAATTCTAAAAACTTCGAATGCTTTTTAGAACGTTGAACCTCTTCTTCAGAGTACTTCAGAATACATGTAGTATTAGATTACTAGCACAAGATTTATAAAATATAACTGAATCTTAAATGCGGGGAATGTACCACCAACACCAATACAATACTCGCCCTTACATAAGTTTACATTCGATTTGATTCGATTGTAAGCGTTTCTGTAACAATGGTTGTAGTAGTAAGATGTTTTGTGTATAGTATAAGCTTGATTGATGCTCAAAGAAATTGTCATAACATAAATATCTGAAAGCTGTATTACGAATCAGGATTCAGTGTTACATGCACGTTATGCAGCCCATTGCAGTGAATTTCATGCTTCATTAATCCTTTTATCTTTGTCCAACACCAGCACACTCATCTCTTTCTGTTACCAATGTAGAACTACTTTAACTCCATTCGTTGCTGTATCTGCAAAAACCTGCTTGTATTTTTCTCTATTTGGAAGAAAGCATGTTTTTGTTAGTATCAAGCTGGAAGTTCGTTGTCCAACATCAACTGGAGAATTCGACGAAGACGAATAACGCAGGCTTTGTAAAATGGTGCAAGTGACATTGTAAAATGTATGGATATTATTAGATTAGAGGGATAAGATGGAGCGCAAAAGGACTTGGCACAATGCTTTTTACTCTGGAAAGTATGTATGTATGTATGTATGCGTGGGCTGTATTTTTCCGTAGTGATGAAAAATCTCTTACACAATCGGCAGAATGGTTGAACAGTAATAGATATATACATAACTATAGTGTATACACTAACTTCACATTAGTATTGTTATCATATGCTACGATGTCAGTGGAAAGCAGTCTTACTTCGAGATGATCGTTCAGAACTTCCTCTCATGATCGCAATAACTGCATTCCCTTCGACTTGTTTTTAAGTTACCCATTTTTCTGTAGAAACCTTGGATTGGAGCTATTCTATTACTTGAACTCATGTCCATTTTAAATGTTTATAAATAGTAAATGTTAAGTATGTTGTAGCAATTACAATGGAAGCCTCCTTTTAACTTATGATATTTCAGAAACACCGAAAAACAAAGTACAGGGAAGGTAGGTGAGAATTTTTACTTTTTCTCTCTTCTGTAATCATCTAATCTAAATCAACCAACTGGTACTATTTAGTTTTTTAATGAAGAATTCTCATCTAACTTTGGTACCTTCATATCCTTCATAAATGGACTATTTACCATCAGTAAAATGTAACAACGATGAATTCGCCTTCTTTTCATACATATCTTGAACCAGTGTCCTAAATTCGCTTCTATTTCACATTATTTTAAAGATCAGAGACTAGACAACAAAGAACACGTACTACGTACTTACATAAAACGAGAAAATGAGCATTTGAAGAAATCAAAATTTGAGCAGAGAAGTGAAAAAGACACAAAGTAAAAAGATATCGTTCCGCATTATATGTTAGATTCATATTATTGACTTTCTTCTTTTTTCGTATCCTGTATTTTTATTCCGCTTAAGGTTTTCACGAAGTAGTAAAAATAACACAGATAAGGAGAGTACGAGAGAGAGAAGGGAAAAGAACAGCCTTGTCAGCTCAATGACATTTTTATAGAAATTCGCAGTTGGCCGCCTCGATTTTTCTTGCGACTCGGGTATTGTCATACGTAGGAATAAACTGTGCCTCGGGAAATTGGTAAAAGGCTACAGTAGCCTATATACGTGCATCTAGAACCTCTGCTGCTCCTGACATCATTTTTTTCCGCCTTCATCCAGCTTTCTCGTACTTCAATTTTTGCTCCTATTTTCCCTTTTCACGAAACGGGAATAAAGTGGAAGGCAAGCTGTGTAGGTTGGTAGGTAGTTTGAGAATAGTTGAGAGAAAGTGAAGCATCAAAATATTCAAAGAGTGGTTATTATGCATGCGTTATTGACTATTTAGTAAAGCAAGAATGGCGGTATTCCCCAATTTATGGACCTTAAATGAAAAGTCTCAAAAGAGTCTTCTTGTTCTCAACAATTTCGAAAGAAAATGTGAGGAACCGAGAAAATAACTGTTTTTATGAAAAGCTACACGAGAGTCTAGCATCAAACAGTTTTACCAGGAGTTTCTCTGATGTTGAATATGAGTGAGTAGAGTTGTTAGGTATGTGTGTAATGTAGCATTAGCAAACAGTAGGGCATTATAAAAGTTAATGGCTGAATGCTAAGCTTCATATAATATGAATAGCTTTTCAGCAAAATACTTAGACAGCGACACACAAATATACATGCTCATATTCCACAAGACAGTTTTGACTATTGCATAAATACTATACACACAGGAAATAAGAATATTCGACATCGTCTTTTTTAAGCTGAAGGTTTAAGTTGAGCTTATATACAGAGAGGGAGATAGAGAGGGAAACAGAGAATGTCTTTTGGTTTTCTTCCTGTCTCGTTCCAGTTTTGACATTTAAATGAGAAAGGATTGGGATGAGTGAAAATGGAGGAGGAAAGCTGTTGGAAATTGTCATCTTGAGACATGATGCGTGCATGCTTTTCTCTTTGTCGCGCAGGCTGACTGCTCTTCCTTGCTCTCTCACATGATGACATTCACGTATTCTGTACACTTTGTGGATGGATGGGATGAATGGAAGGAGGCAAGGTAGTTGAACCAGCAGAAGTATTACGCTGCATTATACTTTATTATCTGTCTCTCCGAATAAATTATATTACAAGACAGAATGCTCAATCTGACTGACAAGTAAAGGTACACAAGTGGGGAAATACGGTTTGGTTCGGCAAATAAATAATATATGGATAAAACAAGGCGTAAAGTATGTATGGTTCCAGTATTTTAGCAACTTTTTCTGGAAGCTGAAATTTTTATAAAAAGTGAACACTCCACTTGCTAGGCTACTGTGATTACGAGTGATGTATTTATGTGTATACATTGCGTGAGAAAGGTAAAGGAATACGAGAAAATTGTAATAATGATATGGCGCAACACAATCCATCCCATTATCCCAACAACAACACCGAAAGTAATAGTGTTGTTCTAAATTACAAGTAGTACCCTTTTGTTTAGGCAAAATTTGGAGGGAACGAGTTTACTTATGTCCTTGTGTGCATGTAGACATTGCCTACCGTATAGTGTACAGTGCAGCAGCTTGTGAAGGAACCATTCCTGTCACAATAACACAACTTGTATGTTTGTGAGTACGGCATGTGAGAAAATATAAATAGCAGAGGTTGTGGATTATGAATGTCTGACTGAAAATAAATGAAAGCTTGTGCGAGATAAAGGGAAAAGGAGAGAAAACGAGAAAAGCTGACTGAAGGCATTATTAGTTTTACGTGAAGGCTTTTGTGCTTTCACTTGTTTTCTCTTCGTCTCACATCTTCTCAGTTTCTCTCCGCTTCAGTTGCTTTATATTCTTCACACAAGAACCATAAAACTTGCTGTTGTCTTGTTTTTATGTGAATTTGCTGTATAGTCTTTGGTGAAGTCGTAGCTATGTATAATGGCTGTGCAAAAGCAAAAACATTGCAAGGAGTGAAAAGAGGGTCCTGTCTACGTGACTCCTGTCATTAAAACGATGAGATGGAAAATCCTATGAAGAATGAGCAAGACAACAAAAAGTGATGAGAATCGAGAGAAATAATACCAGTTCAACTATTTATGTTTCTCAAAAATACTCCACAATGAAACGACAAAAGTTGCATGCTACATTCAGTATCATGCCATAATATATCAGCAAACAAATCTATGATAGAAATTTTATGCGTAATAAGACAGGAATAAAAATATAGTTTAGGATAGACACATCTGTAAGCAAGGAAAACAGCATAATGGTGCATATATACGTTGCCTTACATTAAGAAAATGAATATCTGACGTGCCTTTAAAATCTACTTTCCCCACTCGCGATGCGAACGAGTTTTCCAAAAAGTAAATCTCTTTGTAGAAAATGGTGTAATTATGAACCTGTATTCAACTTAAACTCCTATTTTTTACAAACGATATACTGAAATATATGTTAGACGAAATTTAAGTTAACCTCCGCACCCAAGCAAATTAAGTTTGTAAAACAAAACACTAATATTAAATTTATATTTGAAGGGACGTAAACGTATAAACAAACATTACGGATAAATAAATTGTAGAATGTTTTTATTATCGTCAATCGAAATTCAAATGTATGCAAGTTTTTATCATAAATACTACTACTACTATTGCGACAAAGGTGTTCTAGCTAAAAAATAGTAATATCAATTGCCAATCTTCAAGAATTCTGCTGTCTAGGTAGTCTGATTCATTTTGATCTTTACACAGTTTTCATCGACACAAAATAAAGGCGTACATGTTGCATCGTTGCATGCCGCATTGTAATATAGTAGTACGAAAACACATTAACACGTGTAGTCATTTTTTAGAGTAAAGCTAAAATTAATGGAGTCTTTTGAAGAATGCTAAATGATGTGATATATGTGATGTTGAAAAAGATTCCTGACGCACAGAGACACTGAACTTCAATGATACACGGTAGAATAATTTTAGAAAAGGCAGCCTTAAGCAAAATGTATGGATGTTGTTTACTTTTTCGACACTGAAACTACCAAGTGGATAAAATATAAGAAACTAAAGATATATTCTATCACAAAGTATAGACAAACATCTACATGCATACTAAAGCACACTAATCTTTTCTCTCCTGTATATAAAACGATATAAATAAATGTCTTAGAGTTTACCTATTTTCTCTTCATTCATTCCAGCAGCCATACACAAAAACTACATTCACGCAAAATATACACCTTATCAGTAACATCAGATTACTTATATTTAAGTTATGAGTTGATTGAGGTACAAGCAGCTTTAAAACATGTGTGTGAACGTGAACATGTATTTTCAAAAAAAAAACAAGAGTCGAAAAATTTTCATCATTTTTAAAACAAGAGTGGATCATGGTTCCCCAAAGAACAGTGGTGCACTTTTATCTCAACGTCCCTACCTACCACATTTCACTATTCACTCTAACTTATACCTAAGATACACAATTCAACATGCACATTCTCTTGCAAATATACTACGGAAGAATTGCCAATTGTATACCTTAAGTATGCCTACACGCTTTTATGTTGTTGTTCCACTAGATTTTTTTTAGTAAAATAGAATGTAACACGGAATCTCTTGTCACAAAAAAAGTAAAATATTGCCGGAAGCTCATCTCTCTCCTCGCTTTCGCTTTTCTTCCACCACTAACAACTAAAGTAGCATGTTCATTGTCAGTTGTTATGATAGGAGAACAAATACCAGGAATGTTGATTACAGCTATGATATACCTATCCATCTACAAAGTGAAAGTATCATAATAACACGGGGATGTCTCTGCATATTTTCTTGCTCTGCTATCCCTTCAAAAAGGTTTCACAGTTTTAATATGTGGATATGTTGATACGCAGTCTGGTGTCACGCCAGGCTTGTAAGAATACCGTATATGAAAGATTGTTGAATATTGTATGTGTGCACAGTTATTATATACAAATATGAATTTTGTATAATGCGAGGAATGATGAAAAGAAGTATTCAGATGTGAGTACTTCAACAGTTCAACAGCGTGGCCATAATATTGAGACAAGAAGATGAACAAAAGGATGATGATGATCAACATCATCATCATTGTCGTTGTCTACATGAAGACGACGAGAGAACGCATAATATGCAAAGAAAGAGACGATGATGAGTTGATAATACAAAGAAGAATAGAGTGGAGAACATTGATGTCGGTGGTGGTGGTACAGCAATTTGCCTATGATAAAAGAGAAAATGATTTCGCGATGATCGTTTTCCTCATTTTTCAAAAGGCGTGCACTCATGTATGTATGTAGGTACGGAGAGAAAGAATTGTGATCTATTTATATACACACAAATGTATGGAGTAAATTTTACTTGGAGTCTTAGAGTCTACGGCTCAGACACTGTGTACACGAGAAGTCGTATTTTATCTAAACGTCACCACCATCATCGTCATCCCCGTTTTACCCGAAAGATGCTAAAGAATAACGTGTATGTGCGGAATTGGATGAAGTGAAAATCGAAAGAGGCATGCATAATGATCCCATCACTGCTGCAACGAGAAAGTAGTCATCATATATGAAAGATAATAAACCTGCTTCAAAACTCATATAAGTTAGTACCGAAAGCGTGAGCTTTTATGAAACAACTTTAAACCATCTTCGGTAGAGCTGATGATTGTGTGACAGATGCACTAACATTATTATGTTATTATACGACGTTTTTGAACAATGTTGCGACTTTAAAATTCTTTAAGAATAAAATATCTTCAAGCTGTGGTCTATGTAGCATATGTGCTGCTATACGGTTAAACTATGAATAGCCATGATAAACCACCCTGTAAAAGTCAGACTAACAGACAATAATTTTACTCATATTAACTACCTAGCTTTCAATATAAAATGTTTTCGGTACTTAATATTACATACATATCATACACCATACAATATTGTTTTCTTTGAGACAATGTGAAATCGGAGTATTCCGTTTATTTTCCACAAAAGAAAGCGGCAAAAACGAAAGCAAAGGAAGGAGATAATATAATGTAGAAGGAAAGTGAAAGAAGAAGAAACTTAAAAGTTGATAGAAAAATGCATGATTCTTTATATTGTATACCCAGGTGCATTTGGTGTGTATAAATTTACACCATCACATTATACGGAATATGGATGTTGGTGTGCGAAAGTTGATCTTGTTACATCAAAAAACTCTCATACATATATGTAGGTACCACCGCAGCCAAAACGAGAGATTCATTCGCTCGTACAACTCAACCAGATTTTACAATCGGAGACGTGTAGATACTGAAAATGATAAAGTGACTGTGGTGTGGTGGTATAACGACGCAGCAGTGATACTGGTGTGATAGACTACTGGTGGCAAGACCGGTTTCCTTTTTGCAAATATACATAGATAGCCCTACACCAATATGGATATATATTCAATCGACAAGCTAACCGATTTTTTGGACCTAAAAGCTTGTCTTGTCAAAGAAGTAATGTTCACGTGTAGTGTACTACTTTATACGGTAAAGGAAGAAGCAGCAGCTCTGAAATTGATTGCCAGTATAAAACAGGAGGTATATATTGATTTTCGATCTCTGAAGAAAAAGCCGAGGCACAGTTGTACAAATAACTACTTTCATGTATTCCGAATGATGATGATGATGATATGAGTGAAAAGATTTTGGTGTAGTTTTTCACATTTTGCGTCAGTGGTTTTTTCTATAAACTCCAAGCACATTAGTGGTAAAGCTCGACTCAATCAGTGATAACAGAAAGTTCACTCATACTCATACATATATGTATTCAGTAATTGAATATACTGTACTTTACTTCATACTTACGGCGTATAATGGATGATGTGAACATCATCAACCTATGATATGATATCCTACCGTGTGTAAATTCTTCCAGAGTTTCAAAAACAGAATATAAAGTCGGTTTTTGAATTGAATTATTGTAAAATCTAATACAAAATGTACGATATATATACGCTGTATTTTCAGGCACCCATTTATCTGTTACGATATATTTCGACCGGAAGAATGCTTATAGTTTATACGAAAAACAAGATATAGGTAAAGGACGATATAGGCAAGAATATGTATAGTCAAGAATAAAATGTACTGTGTTATATACTTGAATTATTTAATGCCAAATTTATTTTGAAATAAATTGAGAACTATAAGTTCGAAGCATTATGTGGAATGATAAAACATTTATGCGTAAATTTACGCATCACATCACTTTCACCTTACTTCGTGACGAATGAATATTTTAATATAATAAACCAATAAACGGTAGAACTAAATACCAGCATGTCAATTTGTTTTAATATAAACGGTGTATGACAGAATATCATGTCGAATTTTCGGTCTTTGATATCCTCCGGGACGAAAACATCAGTTCAGGTAACCTGAAACTTATTTCTCAAGAAGGTATATCTACCCACCAAATTTGAGCCTATATGCTGTTATGTTGTTTTTAAATCATCTTACTTGGGTCAACCTAAATGACCTAAAAATCAATAGGTATCATCTCAAGGACTATCCCAAGTAGCTATAGGCTTGTTAATTTTTATGCTGTTTGGAGAAAGCAGACAGACAGACTTGTCGAGGGACGTTCAATAGTTATGGACTGAAATTCTAAAGTGCCGCTGTGGAGAAAATGCAGCAGGACATCGTGTTGCATTAATATCAAATATGTTCACTGCATTGTTGAGAGAGTATTACTTACCTATTATTTAAGAATGGGAATACACGTTCATAAGTTTCATTGTATAGTGTAAGACAGCAATGAGTAGTATTTTTTTGGAATACCGATGTGTGATTTAATTGAATACGAATGTAGGATGGTTTTAGGCAGAGGTGAAAGATACACCACCTAATTATACATGTGTGCTTATTCCCGATTTGAGGAAGATTCACGGCACTATAGATGGCAAAAAGTTCATAGAATTGTTGGTAGCATTGGGAATTTTCGACGATATTCTTTCTGTTTAAGTTCTTCGGTTGGAGCTACGTTGTACTTTATCAAATTTTGCACAAGGGCACGTTTTCCATATTTCGACAATTTGTAATCGGTACTTTTTAGCTTTTTGCAATTTTTTCAAGCGATAAAATGATGACACTTCTCTTCAGAAGAGGAATTGCTTTTATATTTTCTCCATCAAACTCTATGGTACTTTGATAAGGTATCTTCCCATCATTGATGATAAATATGATGATTGCTGCATTATATCAGAGCAAATCATAACATGCAAAAGAAATATGGTACCTCAAGAGATATTCAACAAAAGAACCCTCGTCAAGCAAGTACGTCCTCGAAGAGACAAATGGTAACGGTATACTACTTGGTTTAAAGAAGCATAAAAAGTATAATCCTCCCTATAGTCGATTTTTTACGTATTTATGATTGGAAATGTTGCGGTAAAATGTTGTCCCGGTTCTACGCAATTGCCAAACTTTCTAAGTCTTATCTGGCTTCATTACAGTAATTTAATTCCTATTTTACTTCGCAACCTAGGTTAGAAACAACGCAAATGTTAGAAACTTATATTGGTCACTTTAAAATCCCTTACTGTTGAGCTCTAACGATAAGTGACATCAATAAAAACATCTATTCAAGACATTCAGCGCCAATGCAACCTCCTTCAAGCATTAAAAAAATCCGATGATGAAATTTCAAGAATTATTGATATATTTTTTTGTTGAAGTTTCTCGCAAGATAATTTCTTGCTTAGTATACGCATAAATATTGCTAAATTTGATTCGATAGATAATTTGAATTTTTTATCCCGTTACTGACTGACGTTGCGGTTTTTTTCATTTATTCCTTCTTTTCATTTCTGATAATAATCTTCTCAACATTTACGACACAAAACAAACATGCGTGAATATATATTTTTTATCCATTCATGCATGTGATCATAGTATACAGTCCAGTTATCATCATAATAATCGTAAATATACACAGTGTAAGTGTACATGCATGCAATAAGAAGCACATCGTAACTGGAGCAAGGAACGAAAAGTAACGAAGCCAACTTAAGATGAAAGCTTATCACTTTGCAAAAAGGTAGAATTAGCAGAAATTACTTTGCATCCTTTTTCCTTCCTTCCATCTCCATACAGCTGCTATTCCAAGGCAGTCAGACAGACTCCTTTTTGTAGCCTGTGGAGTACACTTTAGCTTACCACTAGAAACGACTATATACGCAATTTCTGCTGAAACGACAATACGTACGGGAAGTATACTTTCACAAGTAATATAGCTACAGTCAGTGAAGAAGAGTTGGAGAATAGTAGCTGTGCCAGCGTGAAGCTACGCGATGGAGCAAGAGCAACGATGGAGAAATGGTAATGGTGATGGTACGGTCCAAAATTTCTACTTGAACAAAAGCCGTTTATAATTCCTTCTCACTAAAAACCAATGCATGTTAGTGTTAGGGTTCACTCGCACATAACTTTTCATGTTCTATTTCCAAGTCCACCCATGATGTCGCTCATGAAAACGGAAAGAGTCGCACAGGAAGTGTGGTGCCTCTCTACATAGTACTATCAGTGTAGATACTTTTAGGCAAGTAAACATCCTCGTGAAGTGGTTTTCGACCTGCCTACTGATATAGGCATTGCTGTTATTGAAGATTACACTCAGGCCCAAAAGGAAACGTGCATTCTAGACTCGACATTGTATGCTCAAGAGATAATATTAGACTTGCTACAACAACAAACATCAATGTCACAATAGAGAGAGGAGTTCGCGAGTACAAATCCATAACCATATAGCCAGAGCTTTAGTATGGGCAATCTTGCCAAAAAAATGAACTTACGTTAAGACACCACACGCACACGGCTATGGCCGAAATGTTTATGTATTTGGGTAATTGGGTACAAAGAGTAGTAAAAATAAAATCTTATGCATTAAGCCTGAAATAGCTTAAAATCGTCCGATTGACACTGACAATGTGACAGCTGAAGGGTATTCAGAAAATTGATAATACTATAGTTGATTTGATAGATACTATATATAGAAAGCAGATCTCTTTATTAAGAGCAGTCATTATTCGCCTACAACACTCGTGGTGAAATTTCGGTGTTGCCAAATTGAAAATGGAAATTCAGTATGTTTCAAAAACAAACATGTATTTTAAAGAAATGAACAACAATAATTCTTTTCAGAGAGTAAAAGTATTTATTTATTATTTACATTCACTGCAATTTTATTTCTCTTATTGTATTTTTGCCCCTGAAGAGGATTCAAGAGAATCGAAACGTCGGGCTACCTGTTTTAAA
>JAQFZG010000153.1:0-45763 GCA_034695465.1 Entomobrya nicoleti
GCTCTTAAAATATGCATTTATATTTGACATGTCACTTGTTACTTGGCCACGTAAAGTATCTAAGTCATTTAATGCTCTTATATGGTCATGACATAACTGTCACATTGTTTACATCCCATTATTGGCTCAAAAATAATCCTTTCATTTTTCTCATCAAATTCACAAAAAAGAAAACTTGAAAGATGTCTCTGCTACGCACGTCAATATTATTAACTATTAGCATTTCATCATTAATTCAGTTCTGTCAGTAAAATGTAGAGGAATAACTTTTTGAATAACCTTTAGCTCTTTCTTTCCATTTTTTTCGACTGACAAAAACAGTGGCAAGATTGGTGACTTCCATATAAAAAAGTTGGGTCGTATTTTGTCGTCATAAAAATAGGATGAAAGGTTATGTTATGGAACGCTGCTAGTCAAAAATAAATGTCTTTCTTATACAAGATACCTGATAAATGAAACTCACTCAACATTTTTTGAGAGAGGCACATAGACATAGAACCACCACCGACATCATTGTCAGCATCCAGCATCGTAGAGACTTCTACTTACTAACTGTCAAAATCTGTAGAATATAAAAAAGAAACAGCAGCAGCAGAGCAAACAGAAAAAACTTTTTGCCTTCGGCTACTTAAAAATATGGTAGTTTCGTCTTTTTGTTCTTTTTATTAAGTATTTCTAGTATCGCAGCAGTACGCAACGAAACATCACCTTATAAGGAAATCTTGACTGTCTGACTAGCTGTAAATCTGTCATCAAATATTTTTATTCATGGAATATTTTTATTTACGATTTAAAATTGCAAAAACTTCTTATGGATGCTGATTAACGTTCTTATGAGTTAAATTCAAAATGTTATATGCTATGCTATATTATATGTTACAGTTTATATTTTAAAATGTACTACATGCCAATATTGTTCTGAAATTTACAGAATTTAGCGATAACACCTAGGTAACTAAAACATCTGGTATGCAAAATCCGTTGCAAGTAAATGTTCATACACCTTGCTCATGAGAGTCCTTTGAATCATGACACTACCACTTTATCACACTAAGACTCCAAATACAAGATGTTGGTTATTGTTACTAAGCACACATTCTGTCACACTCATGTCGTCATATATCCCTTAAGGCTTTTTTTTTCTTTTTGAATTGTTCCTATTGTATGTAGCACCAAGTATAGGGCCACATATGCTTTTACGAATGTATAATGTAGTTAATTATCTAGTATAGCATGTGTTTTTACATATAAGATCGGAAGGAAACCTTCTAAGTTAGCGAAGATAATTCTGCTATTACAGTGCCAAAGTACGGGGAAAATGAGAAGGTCTGGTCAAGAGAGTGGTAAAAGGGAGGTGGAATAATAGAATAAAGGAAAAACTGATGATCATGCAAGAAAAAAGAAGAGGAAAGTGATGTAAATCGTGGCATCTTGATAATAATAATAATAGTTGATATCACAGAAAAAGGGCGGGAGGCCATTGGTTCCTTTACTAAGGATATCCATAGACTATTATACCACATATTTCTCTACTCATCGCTCTTCATAGAATATTACTTGTGACGTTGCCGTTACTTCAATCCTGTAGTTTCACGGATCTGGCGAGTGGAATTATTTACTGATATTAGTCGTATACATAGCAGCAATATGGCTTTTTTGTATTTTTCTTAGTATTGTCAGCCTTCCACCACCATCAAATAAAGTATAACTAAAAACTGAGAAAAGTTGTGAATAACTAAGAAAAAATATGTATCTCCTTTTTTGCTTGAGTCCCTTCTCCTCTTCCGTTTTTCTCTTGTAAATTTTTCTTTCTCTGCTGATATGATGGCCACAAGGCGAAGAAGTAGAGGAGAAAGCATGGTGAGAAAAAGGGTTCATGTTTGAATCTCTATCTTACTACTTCTCAAGAACACGTCTACTACGTCAGTAAAAAAAATACACATCCCCACAAAATTTTTGCTTACGTATTCAGTCCACATGCACAAAACTAAACGTAACCAAACCAACACATCAAATATCACACAGCCATTGCCTATTTTTCTTATTGCAACAAGCAAAAAAAATATTAGGAGAGAGGCGGCAAAATACATATGAATATGAATACTGTTTGCAAAAATAAAATACTTTTAAGATTATAATAAGTAATGTTTTTATACATCACAAGGAGAAAGTGAGCAGCATGTCTATCTCCCTCTGTGTATATATTTATATGCACTGCACACACGCGCAAGCACATAGACATTACTACAATGGCCTCTTTTTTTACACAAGATAAAAATGTCCCCAAGCAAGGGAGAAAAGGAAAAGAGGGAATGAGGGAGGAAAAGAAACGGAGAAAAATTGGGAACAAGTTCAGTGAGAAAAAATAGTCAAGTTGAAGTTGGAAATGAAAGTGGAGTTCCTCTTGAGGAAAAATATGTATAACTGCATGCACAAATATAAATGTGTGGGTAGTGCATGGGAGAACGTACAGTTTGCTAAGATGATCATGAATCATGATGTAAGTACAACTTGGGCTAATGCTCACTATATACTGCTATTAGATATTATATGAACATGTGAAAGGCAATTGGTGAAAAAAGGGCTATTTGATAATAGTGTGTGGTGGAGGAATCAACGAAAAAAAATCTGATATTGCGTAATACAAGCTACACTACTGGAATAAGATCATAAATACAAATAGTAGTGGTCTTCGGAAAGAAAGCGGAAGCGCAAAAAATAAAGAATGAGAATAGGAGAAATATAAGTCAGTCAAAATGTGACGGAGAAATAAAAGTTGGGAGAAGGGCTCCCTTTATGGCAGGTTACTTGATCGTCATCATCATGATCATGACCAACCGACCACTCAGCTATCAGCCACTCGTCTTATGCTGGCTGTTATACTCCTTCATTTATTTTTTTCTCTGGTGTGGTTGGTCCACGTCTTCTTGTACAACAACAATAACAACAGTGAAAATGGCTGAAGTCTAGTGGGTTATGTTGTAGCCAGCTAGTCAAGTTTATTTTATTCCACAACCCCATTTTTTGGATTACTTTGCTTCGGGTTATGTAATATTAAATGCTCATCATATTCACTTTCAAGTCTATGTTCAGTGGATGATAAAACGAACGTGCTTTGCACTTGTAAAATAAATAACTTTATATAACATGAGTAATGGACTCTTCGTGTTGTCTGAGAGCCAAAGAGATAGAAAAAACGAACTTTACAAACAAGTATGATAGCATGTAAAAATATTTCTTGAATTGGAGTGATCTAGTAACTCATGTGAAAGCAGAGAGCAAATAAACCATTGTAACGATTGAAATAAGTACTCGTTGTTAAACAAAAACAAAATAAAGACTAGACTCGGAGTCTAAGCCCCTTGTTAGCATTTGTTCGCTTTAAAATTTTTTTTTTTTGCATTTCCCAACATTTTTTGTAGTCGCGTAGTGTTACAAATTGAATTTGAGTCAGTTTTGGTTTGTACACCTCTAAATACTTATAGTTACATACTGACAATGAGTTTGAGCAATCAACTCTCAAATTTACACAATTTGATTTTCTCAACTGATCTCTCTATTATTTCTCTATGATACCATGAACTCAATACCATAAAATGTAAATTGCAAAAACAGAAATAGGGAATTCCTAATAGTTTTCGATTTATCGGGCGACAGACATGCAGAAGAATGAACAAGATACAGACATACGATACGATATACGATATTTCATATGCGATATTTTAAGGTGGGCACTAAATAATCTTATTAAAGTTAAAAGTACTAAAATTGTCTTCACATTTTTTCACCTGCTCTTCTCCAAAAAGCTACGCCCGACATCAGTGTTCTAAAATGTGCTTTAACAAGAAGCGCTTATACATTTTATATTTACGTATACATAAACTGACTTGGTGAAAGGATTAATGCACTCTGACATAATATATTATTGTTATTCGCCACGAAAAAATGTTATTCAAAACGATAAGTCGAGTGCCCAAATATACCCAACCATTCGAAGTAAAGGTTGGTTCTACTTTAAAATGCAAACTTTGCTCTGAAGAGAACAAGTCAACAATGTGCACGTGAAGAGGAGGGTGAAAGTGTGCGATAAGGACAAAACGAGAGAAATCTAACTTGAAGATGAAGTAAATGAATGTAAAATACTCGAGTATAGTTCCTCCTTATTATTATCAGCATCATTAACATGGAATGTATAGAGATTAAAATATAAAGGAAGAGTAAGGTGACAAGGACACACGTACACGCATCTTGATCATGCATCGTTGTGTCGACGACTTTCTCATTTCCAGAGAAATTCTTTTGTCCGAACCACTCACTTTCCATGTAGTGCAAAAGCATCAACAAACCCAACTCACTATCAACCCAGCAACAGAACATCATCACTATTATTTCTAGACTAGTGCATATGTTCTCCTACATCATCTTGTGCTAAATTTTCCCTCTCACTATTCTTTGCCGTTGTGGTTTTCTATCTTTCCCATTTGGATTTGGCTTCTTCAAACCCTCTTTTCCTATGCGTCTGGTCCTGGTCGTTGTCATAATTTTACTCGAGAGAAGTCTTCTTCCTCTTTTTGTTGAGTAAGAAAGGGTCTCCTTGTTTCGTCGTGTATAGCCACCAGAACCACCGACACACATGACCACCACCCTCACTGGCACCACTTTCACCAACGTTACCGCAAGATACACAAGATAATAATATTATTATGTACATAATATTAATGAACAATGGAAAACCTACAAATAATATTATGCACTTGATACTTGTGTTATAGAACTCACATATGTGCAATTCTAGAGGGAAAAAAGAAAAAAATATATGCTGGATTCCTCCAACTAGAAAGGAATGCAATAGCGATATATTTATATTTTGTAACTGCTGGTGCCTTATCAATATATTATCATCTTATTTATACGAAGGCCACTCCATTCTACACTGCTTGTTATAAATAATGTTATATGTTATCTTTTGAATTGATGGCGGTAGTGGTGGCTGGTGGTACTGGCGGAGGAGGAACACAGGAGGGGCAATGAAGCAGCCAAGCAAAACTAAACTATGAAACTACGTTAGAGAGTTTACTGGTTTATTGTACAACGTTCTTGATCTTGATCACGGTGAAATGGAGGTGGGAGCAGTCAGGGTTGCTGAGCTGCTGAGGATAGGATATTACTACATGAGACTACAATGTAAAACTGTTGTAAATCCCCTTTGGTATGTTGCATGCATTAGCAAATCAATCTGTCGTCTCTTTTGCTCTGGCGAGAAACAATGAAATGTTGTTGTTGTTTCTGTAATTTTGCTTTTATTTTAGTGAAATGTGAGTTCGGAGAATGTTTCGGTTGTAAAGCAAACTTTACTGTGGCCCCTTAGTTCCTTTTCGTTTATTATCTGGAGTATTCGCTAGACACTCTGCTATTTTTACATTGTTCCTATCCCAATACAAAATCAACTAAAATGTTTCCTATTTCAGTAATGTGGTCAAATTGAATGGCATGTGTAAAGGAGAAAGATGAAAGGATTTTGTATAATAGGAGCAATATCACATAATTTCAAAAAGGAGCTTTATCCACATTGTGTAAGGCAAAACATAAGGTATGATGAGGAATCTCAAATTCGCAAAACTAGATTTATAGACCAGGCGTCTCAAATAAACTCGGATTGGTACACAGACAAAAATAAAACATAAAAAACGTCTGGATACTTTGCTTGTATGTATTTCATCATCCCGTCAAATAGTTTTTCTTATGATTGAAGAAAAATTAAATATGTACGGCGATAGAAAGACCAAATAGGCACAAAAAACTAGTTGTTGGTATTATCCCTTTAGTGAGCACTAAAATTAAATATTTATTTGTGTAGCATGTGAACATAAGAACTTGTAAACATACATAAAATGTGAGATTGGTAAAAGAAAAGGGAATGAGGATAGTTTCATTCAATTCATATGACAACGGATGTTCGTGTATGTATTTTTGCTTCTGTGGCATACAAACTGAAAAGTTCCAATTTGCTATGATTCTTTCTCTTGCAAGTCGACCAGGCATTTTAAGTTGTAGTGGTCCGAAGGGACATTCATTTACATAATATATAGAACATCTCTACCAGCTACCCTGATATCACCATCAACCACTACATCATGAACTCTAAAAAGCTGAGACTAGTTTAGTGCAACTGGAATAGAAACGAGAGAGACAAAGTAGAAAGAAAAGCCTTCAATTTTTATTTTTTCCACAGGTAAGCAAGGAGAAAGGAGATGAGAGCCTCCGAAAAAAACATCCTCCATTTCTCCATTTCAACTTGTATCATGTTCCTTCTTCTGATTTTCTCCCTGCATCTGCCACCACCATCACTCTGGCACTGCTTTTGCCGCTGATGAGGACAAGAGACCCTAGTCTTGTGTAGCCGCTTACACGAGAGAAAAAGGGGAACGTATGAGACTAGAAGCCATGGGCAATCGAAAGCAAAAACAAACCAAACCAGACAGACGAATGAAAAGTAAGGAAGAGGAGAAAAACTCATTAAAATGCAAAGACTCACTTTGTACTAATATGAAAGGAGCAGAGCAGAGGGCTCACTCTTCACTCTCTCCTCTATTTTTTATACATGGGTGAGCATAAGAAAAAAATTAGTATGCATCTGCATTCCCCTCTGCCGCACATCTCTCAATTCTCCTCTTCTTGATGAGGAGTAAGAGGTGATGGTAGTGGTATAGAACGATCATAACGACAATGATTATACCGGTGTCCCTTTCTCTCTTACTCATCCGCCCATCATTTTGCTTTTTGTAACAACACCGACATCACACATCATACCCGTCACCGGTACACACACCACAAACAAATCTCTGCTATAAGCGGATCATGAGAATATCACGAGGATGAGAATTCTACTCTGAGTATGAAAACTGGCAGAGCACGAGAAGTAGGTAAAAAAAAGAGGTACATGACAAATACCAGATTTTATACTTTAAAGCCTCCCTCTGGTCCCATATTTTCCTCCTCTGTTGCTACTTTGGATTTGGGTGGAATTCTTTTACATAATAATGTGGAATAATTCTCCCAACAGTTTTACTCTGCTTTTCGTGTATTTGAGGAGTCTTAAGAGAATCCATTAAATTAAGTTACCTTTCTCATCATCCTTTTTCATACCTGAATCCATGTTTTCCACACCTTTGCTTCAAAGAAAACTGTTGACATTAAGTTAAATTGTCAACGAGAGTGCAGACGGAGAGAGAACACTGGCAACACTGCGAAACTTACGCCAAAATCATTTCATTTACCTCCCGCAATAATAATAGCATACAACAAGCAGAGAGAGAGAGTTGATAGAACAATCATAATATGAGATATTCGGGGTCCAACAAAAGGTTATCGGTCTCAAGTCCTTGTCCTACATGAATAATCCCAAAATTTTGGATGTATGCCTGGTGCAGAAGTGGGAAAATCTACAAGAAAATGAGGAAAGACGAAGAAGAGGTGGAGGATCAGTAATAAATAGTATATTCGTATGACTATGAATGTGTGGTGGTGTGTGTGGTGGAAAGGAAACTTTCTGTTTTGGGTAGGTAGTCAAAACCTAGTGATGCGATGAAGAAGATGACAAGTCCCAAGGGGACCATTTTTTATTCTCTTTCATCTTTTTTTTCTTCTTTCCTCCTACTCAGCAACAGCATTGCCGTCGATGTCATTGCGTTACTGCTGTTGTTGTCATCGTCATGATCATCAGAATCCACTTTAGCATGACAATACGTACCACACATAACACATCCACCCATCCTATTCTCTGTCTCTATCTATTTCTACTTTACCTTTACCAAACAACCACACAATTTACTTTGCTCCCCGTTAGCCCGGTAAATAAATCCATTGTAATCCTTCAATCACAGAATTACATGCCTGGGAAACGGATAAAACTGGAATACGTTATGTTTTTTTTCTTGTTTGTCCTTATGAACATTGTCATAAGGTGTGGAGGTTGATGATGACGACGTTGACATTTTGTGAAATGACGTTGAAATTAGACAAAAGAGTAAGAAGAAGAAGCTTTTAGGGTTACGGCGGCACTAGTGTGGCTGAGAGCTGAGCAGCATAACAAATGTCTAGGTAACTGGCTGCAGTTCAATAAATTTATCACAAGGAGGAGAAGAAAAAAATCAGATCCCTGGAATAACAAAAAAAATGTCTAACAGAAAAAGAGAGATGTAGGGCGAGAATGAGGAAAGTGTTGAAAAAATGAAGGCAGCGAGAGAAGGGAAGCGACTGAAAAATGGCAAAAGAAGGAACCTTCTAAAATAGCTATTTTCCTCTTAGCTTGTCTACCATCAACTTTCCTTTTTATACAAGCTCGTTATCATCATGTAAGTCCCATTTCCCACCACCAGCGACAAGGCAAGTACACACGGAGCAAATACAGCACTTTGTTTTTTTAATCTAGGGTTTTGTATGTAATGTGTATGTATAGAATGTATGTAGTTATTCTGGGCTGGGAAAATGAGTTGTATATAACCCATTTGCATTTCGGTTTGAGAAACAAAAAGAAGTGAAAGAAAACAGACATGATCATGGAAGACAAGCCCATGATTTTCCCTAGTCTGTCTGTCAACACGACAGAAGACCAGGAGGGTAAGAGCATCATCATCAGCTAAAAAACAAAATACTCAAGAAAAAATGAGGAAAGAATTTTTCATAAATGAAGTTGGAGCAAACCTTTTTTTTCCTTCTGACTCAACATTCAACCGCCAGCTTGAACATCAATCTACCATAGATTTCTGGCACACAAAACGACATAAAAAGTCATCATATCATTACAATTTTTCATGGAGCATAAAAATGTGAAAAGAGAATCTCTCTCTGTGTAATGATAGGACAAGAAAGTGAAAGAGATGGAGTAGGAGTCAAAGGACCAAAATGTTTTTTTTTACATATTTATGCAAAAGGACAACTCAAAATCTTTTGACAGTGAAACGCCGGAATAAAATAATAATGCACTAATGCACACACTCTTCCTGTTTTACTTTTTCATGAGTAAAGGTTGAGTTGTTAAAAAAAACTCTCTTATGAATAATTGCAGTATCGAAAACATGTAAATTGTTTGCTCGGTCGTATGTATGTATGTATGTATATACCAGTCACCAGTAAAATATAGTTAGAATCCCTACATAGCAAAAACATGTGCTTCTCCGAATTTCTTTTCTCTCTGTTGCAGTGGGTGTATGTGTATTATGTGGTATGAAGGCAATACTGTGACGTAACATGAGCACTTGTACGTTATCATATCAAATCGTGCAAATCCGAAAATTAATCCAAATTACCTGCTAATTAATCTTTTAATTGCAAATATTTTCTTTTATCTTGAAAAGGTGTAGTTGCAGATGAGCGAGTAGAAAGAGGGAACGTCGAAATCAATATAATACGCCCAAATTCAGCCAAAAATTCTAAAAGTATATTCATTCAACGAAAAAATTTCATAAATCAGTTTCAGAAAACTTGACTTAAAAAAATAAATTCTCAGTTTGTTTTGTAATTCCAGTTATCTCTATGCCGATGACAAACTATAAAAATGCAATGAAATTCAATTATATTGCAAAAAATATTTTATAATTAGACTTTTTTAAACGTTAGTCAGTTCAGAGTCTTTCTAAAAAATAAGGATGACGCGACGCTGTGTTTTGGATTGGGTAATGTTATTTGAATTGGTGGCCATACAGCTATATGTGTTTGTATATCTGTCATTATATGAAAATAATAATTAGCTCATGCTGTAAATGTCTCATTTTTGAACCCCGACTAGTAGGTAAAAGAATTAAGTAAAAGCAACTTTTCTTACTTAATAGTCAAGTCTCCTCCGTGCGCGACCTCTTTCTTTTGTGCTGCATTTTGACTTTTTTTTACTAAAATTAGACGTATGATTTTTTATAAAACCAAAAATAAAACACTTTTAAACAAGAAACCAGGTTAGGGTTAACACAAGTCACGGGTCACTTCACGTATCACTAAGTTTAATTGTTTGTGTTTATGTGTATTATAAAGCGTTCGGTATGTTTATCACACGACTAGCACACAAAATAACAAAATTCATTTGTTATCGAAGCGTTACAAAGTAACACATTGAATAATTTTTTACAACTTTCTATCGCATCAAGCGAATACATAAAAAGCAACTATACAAATTTCCATGTGGTGAAAGAATAAATGTACTTTAAAGGATTCTTAATCTTCTTAGAATGCTAACTGTGTTTGTATTCAAAAGGAATAATTGAGATTTTAATGCTAGAAATGGAAGTATTCGCTTTAAGCAACAACAATTCTATTCGACAAGCAGCACCTTTATGGAACAATTGAAGACACCTACTTTCCATTTAGCTACTTTGACATTTAGCAATATTAGACTTTACATAAGTTTTGATTTAAATGAATGAATTTTCGTAAAAATCCAAAACTTTATTTTTATATAGAAATAACAAGATCACCATGACGACTTTGTTAAGTATACTTCCTCCTCTGGTTTTTCGTTGACACCAGACATCTCTGCTCCTCCTCTACATAAATTGATTTTCACTAGTCTTTTTTGAAAACGATTTACTTGAAATTGTTTTAGATGAACCATTTTACATCTGAATATTATTGAAATGAGAGGAGGATGAAAAAAAAGCATAAGCTTCACAAAATATGAAGCGAAAGCGAACAGGAACGAGAAAGTACAAGAACGAGTGTATATTACGATGGGTACAATATGAAATATTGATGACGATGACGATTAAAGCAAGAAAAGACAGTTACGGTAGAGAGATGGTGGTGACTTGATGATGTTTCCTGTCGACAACAGAGAAAAAAGTAGAAGCCAGACAGGCTGACGTAAAATAGGAGCTTTTATGAGAAGTGTGTGTGATCCATACGATCACCTCGAGTAAACTAAGCGAAAGATGGTTGGGAACTCTGAGATTTTGTTGAGAATCGGGGAAGGGAGTGAGTTTGAAGGTGGAGGAGTGAAGAAGTGTGCAGGCAGATGCCAAGAAATAGCAGAGAAAACTAGAGACAAGCCGATGTACTACTACCATGCCATCTCTACCAACATCCTGGTTTGGTGGCCGTTAAATGTGTGAGCTCGATGAAGCAGTGGAGGAAAAAAGGGTTTTTCTCCAGTCGTTCTACAGGAAATAGATCGGCGGAATGGTAAAAGTAGATGGGAATAGGAAAGGAAGTTGTGCAACCCCAGCGAAGGAAATCCAATAATCAGTTAATTATTTCTTCCATTTTGGGTTTATGTCAAGAATTGAGGGATTCTATTGATAATGGTTGAAAAAAATATATGATGCTTTGGGTCGGGTGGGTGGTTGGTGGTGTTGAGTTGTTGATGGGGATTTTTTAAATTTAAATAGTGAAAGCATAAATAATGCAGTTACAGTATAGCCTTCTAGCCCAACTCATGGATGCTTATGCTCAAATATCACTACAATTGAAATATATTAAATTTTAAAAGGACAAATAATTTGTATTTACGGATAGATCGATTGCGATTTTAATCTTAATGGACCTATGATTTTTGAAATGAAATCAAAAGTATCCGGACCATATGGCATACATTTAAATCAAGCGAATGTGAAAGCTGGATGACTATTCCAACTGTTTACTGGTTTGCCAAGTTCAATTATTACATTAGCCATTATATTTATGCATAAATATTTTTATTACACGCTATATATTAAATGTTCTTTCACATATTATTTATTTTATATTATATTTTTTTACATTTTAACTGCAAAATATCAGTAGAACACATTGTTCCCATAATTATACTAATAATACTTCAGCTATAAATTCACAGATGACAGCTGTAAATTTAGACTTGTTCATTAATACTTGACATTTTTATTAACTTTTGCATATTATGTATTAGTTTTAATAATATTGCAACTGAATGCAAAAAACTGTTGGTAATCCTGACTCCCGACAATATCTTCTTCTTTGAAATTGCAATCGCCAAACATAAATCCCTTGTCTTGTAAAAGGTTGTCAAAAACAGAAAAGTCTGGTTATCATTTAGAAGTGTGTGACGTTCAGTAATACTACAGCGTTCAATGCAGCAGCGTCATCATCATCATCATCAGTCAGGTTGACTTGGGTTTCTTGTGAACAGAGGACACTCTAAAATTTGCAATGCAATTCAAATGCGGAGAGTATTTACAAAGCAAAGTGATGCTGATGTGGTAAATATGCGTTATTACGCACCACCGTTCCTTTAATATAGCTTGTCTGTGTAAAGGAATACTTCTAAATGGACGTAGTAAACTATACGTAATCTATTTCTCAACCAACCCCATCTCTCATCTGCTGAGCAGTGGGAAGCTTATATTCATAGTAAAAAAGTAGTGTCCTGGTCCTGGATTATGAAGTGGCATGCATATATCATGTACAAAAGTTTGACAAATAATAAATTAAACGAGTAGATGATATTGGTTTCGGGGTGGAAGAATAAATAGTGTGGTCAGAAATTAGAGTTTTGATTACTTCAACAATGAACAGTGTCTCGTAGTCCAGTTCAGTTCACTATCATAATAACTTGTGATATTTATACAAGTCTATAGTCCAACCCCAAAAAAACTTAAAAATTGAAGAAATACCATCATTACTGGTTGTGGATATATACTATTGACTATTATAAGAAAAATAATAGAAAACAAATTGTTTTTATGTGAAATAATACATAGATACACTCATCAAGTCAAGGTCAAACATTTTTATTTTCAAATCAAAATACAATCCTCTTTTTTATCCTTACTACAGATTAATTTAAATGACGAGGTCTTAAGTGGAAATGTCAATTTAGAAACTAGTTAATTTGTGAACAGGGGACAGGGGCTGCTACACAATTAATATTTTAAAAGTGTGCAGAGTCATTTTTTTGTTAGTTGAAAGTCATGTTGAACCTAATTCAATCAATTAATGCTCATAAAGGGAAGGGGTGGGCTGTAGACTGGAGCCCTGCTGATGATAAATTAGCGTCTTGTGGGGAAGACAAGATTGCTTGTATTTGGGCGACGGAGAATTTGAAAAAGGAAAAATGTCAGTCGGAACCTCTGCTGCCACTTGTCACCAAAATTGGGGATAATCACACAAGAAGTATTCGGGATGTAGCGTGGTCTCCATGTGGGAAGTATTTATTGTTGGCCAGTTTTGATGGTCAAGTCACATTGTGGGAAAAGTCTAAAGGGAAAAAGTTCAGTTGCTTGTCAGTTGTGGAGGGCCATGAAAATGAGGTGAAGTCAGTTGCTTGGGCTACTTCCGGTCGTTATTTTGCGAGCTGTGGAAGGGACAAAAACGTGATGATTTGGTGGGTGGAATATTAACGAAGCATATTTACAACCAAAATTGCGAGATGATAATGTATAGTATTTTTATATTTATTAATATTCTTTCTGTTTTCAGGACCATTATTGATGATGGTGAGGACGTTGAGTGCTCTGGAGTCATGACGGTCCATACCCAAGATGTGAAGCGAGTTGTTTGGCATCCTGAAACGGAGGTTCTTGCATCGTGCAGTTATGATGACTCAATTAAGATGTATGCTAACGACATTGATGATGGTGACTGGGCAACCACTACAACTCTAACTGGTCACGAGTCTACAGTTTGGGCGATAGATTTTGACTCAAGCGGAAACCGACTTATTTCTTGCTCAGATGATCGTTCCATGAAGATTTGGGAGAAATCAACCGAAGAAGGAGAGAAAAGTAACCAGTGGAATTGCGTTTTAACTTCATCAGGACATCATAATCGTCCCATTTATGATGTTGCCTGGAATCGCAAGAATGGACTGATTGCAACTGCTTGCGGGGACGACTATATTAGAATTTTCAAAGAAACTCCTGTTACGGAAGGGGTTGATAAGAGCAGCTTAGAGCTCATTTGTAAAATCAAAGGGCACAATTCAGATGTTAACTGTGTCAAGTGGCATCCAAGTTTAGAAAATTATTTGGCGTCCACTGGGGATGATGGTTGCGTTAAGATTTGGGAAGTACAAGAGTTTGCTTAATCATATTCGCTATATATTCATTTTGTGACGTGATGTGTGACAAAAACGAAAAATTATATTAAATACATATTTTTAACGTTCTGTATGCATTATCGGAAGATTTTGTTTACTTGTAAACATTTCCATTTCCATCTAAGACCTCGTCGCCGTTAGTTTTTTAAGCAATGATATCATAATTTTAAATAATCATGTTCCACTATTTTGCATTTATTCCTTTTTCAGGAATTATTTAGCATCCTCATTTTATTATGTCCATAATTTACTCTTCCTTTCGTGGGGGCAGTGTCAATAGAGCATGGTTCCTACGAACGGCTATCGGATCATTGAAGTTTCCATCAACAATTATACGTCTTTCTAGTCGTAGCGTAAAAGGAAACAACAAAAAGAAGCCAGCTGCATCAGAAGTTTTAACTTGTCATCTAGAAAATAACGAATGTCCTCCTTGGACATCGTATTTTGTCAGATATGACAGCATTATTGACGATCAATGGGGTCGTTCGCATTTTAATTGGCCTGTTGGAGGGGGAGGGCACAACTACCATATTTTACGGACAGGGTGTTATCCATATATTAAATATCATTGTTCCAAACGGCCTCATCAGGACTTGAGAATTGAAGACGCTTTCTTTCGGTTTATTAAGGTTTTTAATTTAGGTGAACACCAATTCTACATATAACAAATGAAGTGATCTTTTTTGTCTAGCTTCAAATGTAAAAAAATTTATATGTAAATATTTGTACTTGCAGGACTTCCTTGCTTGATGTATGGAATCGCAGCTAATTTTATGATAAAACACAAAGAGACTGTAGTTACATCGAAAGGTCCGGTCACCATATATTTTCTCTATGCGGAAAATAGAGGATCTAGTTATTAACAAATGAAAGAATTTTGATAATTATAATAGTACACCTAAAACGATATGATTTTAGTAATCGTTATGAAACAATAAATATTTTTAAATCAACCTTACATACTTCCTTTTGGCTTAGCGCATTTATTATACTCACTACATTTGTAGGCCTCCTAAAAATAATCAAAAATAACGTTAAACTAAAGATATTAAATATTTAAAATTAAATAAGATTGGAGTAATTGCGGGTATAGTTAAATACAAGTCATATGTATATCAACTCGAAGTTTTGGATAGATCAAACATAAAAAAGTTCATGTTCATATTATTATTCCGCTCAAAGCTCACCCCCACCAGGTAGCCAATTTAATTAGCCAGGTGTCATTTATTTACCAGGTCAGTCTGGTCATGCATAATATCATCTTAGCCGAATTATTTTTGATGGTATTGCGTTGCCATCTTGTAATCGTTTTCTGGAAGTGTTTCTTTGGAGAGAAATGGAAAAAAGTATTTGGATTTCATTTTAGAGGCCGCTTTGTACACTTTTTACTTGGTTGAGCCGCAGAGTTTTCTTTTTCTTATTTTCTGAATACCGAATAAAATCACCCACCAGCGCAAAGTCAGCCAATTCTTTACTACCACCATACGATACTGACACGCTTGGTGGCGATCTTTTGGTCTCAAATAGAATACATTTACAAAATAGACATGTGAATTTTAACGATGAAATGTGAATTAATTTATAAAAATTAGGTCATATATTTCAGCTACTTTTTACTCGCCGATTAATTCATATCCTCACAAAAAAATCTAAATACCTAAACTAATATTAAACTGAATGAACTGACCAATATGTTTAACAATTTAGTTTCTTGCCTACAAGAAGTATCTAGTTAAAATGGTATTTCAGTAACAAATACATTCTCGTAGAGAACGTGTTAATCATTTATTTGATTTAAAATTGGTTAATGACCACCGTCGTTTCCAAACAGCCTTAATTGCATTAGTTGCAAATTGGTTAGGGAACAAAACTATTTTATTTACTTCAGTCATAAACCTTCTTCCAATTATTCGCTCGCTGTCCCTCGTTTCCTTTCTTCGTTTTATTTCTCTTTCTCTCGCTGACTATGTACTCAATTCTCAGTCAGTTCCTTTTTCTCCTTTCCCAATTTCCCCATATCCCATATAAAAAATATTCCAGCCAACTTCTCTTCCCCATTTTCTTTTCTATTCTCCTCTCCTGCGCTTCAAGGTTTTATACTGTATTGCATTACGAAGGCACGTCACACTACATTTCATATAATGTTTTGAGTGAGAACACACACCACACATGTATATGAGTTGAGTTGCAAGCAGAAAACTTTTTTTCCACTATTGCCTTCTCCGCTGCTCTGCTTCCTTGCATTGCATCGCATCGCATTGCATATCACATTTTTTCTCCTTCATTTTCATCTATTCATGCCGTATAGCTCACAGTTCACCATCTATATTCCTCTTTTGCACTCACTTCTTTTACCCTACCTTTCATCCACTTTTCTTCTTGTTGCTCCGTTCCAACTTTCCTTCTTTGCTTTCTCAATCCCTTTCTCTATCTCTAGTAGAAGAACCGATTGCAATGCCAAAAACTTGAGCTCCAGTCAAACTAGCAGCTCTTTAGTCTGGGTTCCAGCTATAAAGAGCAGTCTGACTTGTAGAATGGGATTCACTTGCTCCCATCATGTCACCCTGTGCATGACTCTACTATTCTCGTCATCGTCTTCACTCTATTAAGTCATAGCAACAGAGAGTCAAGCCTGTTCAAGAAATAAACATTATCAACAACATCATGTACAATAGCAACAGCGTCAACACCATTTCCATCATCAGATTCTCATTTTGACCCAGCATTACGAATGTGGAATGTGCATTCCATTTACAAACCTTTTCATGTACTTTTTCCTCTCCCTTTCTATCTCATTACAATATATCAAGAAAAGGTCAAAATATTCATAAACCTTTTTGTCCTCACTACGTCGTAATTAAATAATTTTGTGAGAAAACTTCAATCATAACAATAATAATTATTATTATTAATATTTCTCCTAGAGTAAATATATATCCTGGAATTTGTGCTTTCCTACAAACTTTATTTTATCAACAAAAAACGCAGTTTCTTTCACTAGGTGAATCAAGTAATCAGTGTCTTTAGCTCTATCTATTTGTATGTATGCATATGTTACATACAACCTTCTTTGTGATGATGTTCCCTTTTGCAAAACAAGTGACCTAGAAAAAAGTCACGCACCATCTATTTACTTTCGTCAGCACATTCTTCTTAATACACTCTATTTTATATCTATTGGACAACAAGTTGTAGACTTTTAGTTACTTTACTCTGAAAACCACAAATTGTGTTCTGTCACACAAGTCACAGGACTCTTCTACCTTGACTGTCATCAACTTCATCATCAAATCATATTGTTCGCTCGCTCTATAAATAGTCTACAGGTTTTACAGGGAAAATATTTTGTCACGTCCTTTGCCGCATGCAACACATATCATATGAAACATCTCCATTTATTCTAGTTGCCGTACTCATTGTTTTCTCCATCATCACTAACTTTGTCGCAAATTTATTTGAACAGGTGAAAAAATACGGTTACACGTTGTGTCATCAACTTACTTTTTTCCGTGTTTGTTATTGGTGTAACTTATACATTATAATCAATCTGACCATATCATATGAACTGCATAAATAATAGTTCATATTTACTCCTTCTAAAAAAAACGAGCAACAAGCTACGTAGTTACTTTCAGTAAAGTGAAAGTGACTACCTATCAACATACATCGCTAATGCATTCATAATCATAGTCACCGCCGTTAATTGTCGTCGTCACGTCGCCATAATCATTAGTTGTCTTTCTCCATCTAAGTTTGTTCCTACTGAAAAAGTTATGAATAATATCCATAATCAACAAACAAAAGTCATTATTATTTCATTTTGTAGTGGAAAAAGGCAAGTCTGGTGAATGCAAAAAGGGAAAATTAGACTTTCATAGGAATAACTGTATCCAACAGTTGTCTGCTGCCGGTGATAGAAAAAGCAGGTGGTGGTGTGAAGTTGTGAGTGGTGGCGATGTGTGACAAAAACCAAGAAAAGTAACAGCTCAAGTGAGAGAAAGAAAAAGACTTTTTTTGCCATCATCCATGTAGTATGAAATCAAGAATAGCTGAAATAGAAATGGGATTTATAGCACAAAAGAAGGAAAAAGGCAGCTGTTGTTTGTAGCACCAAGCTGGAGAAGTGTAGAAAATTTTGTAAAATTTCCTCGAGAACTTTAGCAGGAGAATATTTAAGTGTAATCAATTCACTCATTTCCATTTGATAGAACCACTAGTGTGAATAAAGTTGGGGTTGTAGGGAACCCGTAAAGAGAGACCGTTTTATTTCCACACCCTTTTATCAACACATCAATCCTCCGGAAAAGGAAAGGGAGACGGAACAAAAATGAGAATTCAACGGTCACGTGGAGGTAAGTAATAACTTTATTCCTAGTAATTTTTCCTTAACAAGTACAAATGTCCAACTTTTGATACTCCAACTAAATAAATTGAATCCAACTGAAGTAGTCATTTGTTTAAAAATTCATTTTGATATGGCAACACATCAAATTGGCAGCAAGAAGAAATAACTGTCGTAAGCATATATTTGCCTTCATTCAAAGTAATTTTTCCCAGAAGAAGAAGAGAAAGTATGCATTTTGTTATTGAAAAGTCAGTGCACGTACAAGTCTTCAGTTTCATATTTATTTCAAGGAGAAGAAGTGAAATGAAAAGTTGTTTTCTTTCTCTGGTAAATACTTAAGGGATATATTTCATGGTGAAAATGTCTGCGTTTTTTTAGTTCTCTCATTTAAATAGCAGTTACAGATATATCCATGTAAAACATTTTATTCTGTCGACGAATTAGTTAAACTTTACCCTCAGTTTATGAACTACCCATGATAACCAATCTGAAAGGAGAGAGGGATTGTGTTAAAAGGGTTTACCAAAAGCTGTGGCCGTTATGTGAAATGAAATGGAATGGGAAATGAAGAAGCGAAACTGGGTGAGAAATAAGAACTGAATGTGAAATGTGATCGAATGATTTATTTAACACACGCACACTTTCCCTGGCTACATGAAAAGAAAGGTGGAGGAAAAAGCCTTGAGGTCACTCTTGATAAAAGGTGGTTTGGTTAAACTATGCACCAGAGATATTTTTATTGGCTTATTTGGTTCAAAAAGCTCCAAAGTAAATACTTTCAATTCACTCCAGTGGAGAAACGTATATCTATCTCGGCCAAGGGGAAATTCTAAATAAAGGAAGAACTACTACTGATCTGATTTAGTGGTTGGAGCTATGTAAATTGACTTTACCTGGAATAAAAAAACAGGATTGAAAAAGTGTACAGCAGTATTTACCCAATGGTGCAAATATATTAGACTAGAGTAAAACCATTAAGCATTTTAAACACCTGGGAGTTCAATATAGATTTGTATAGTGTTGTAGATGTATTTAGTGATATCGGTAAACAGGACTTTTATCCACCCAAGCATAAGTATGTATGTAGCACTCAACGTTCATAAGTGAAAAAGCATAGTCACGTTGCAATCGCGTGTTCCTTTACACCTGATAATTATATATTGCAGTTTTCATGGCACCCGAAATCGTGATTTATAACTGCAATTTAACAACGTAATATATAAACCTCCTTGTATTCGAACGAAGAGGTTTTTAAAATTAATGACAATGTCAATTTTAGAGAAAACAAATAAGGTTAACCAGTTGTATGTTACATGAACGGTGGACCAAAACGTCGAGTTTTAATTCAATCGTGAGCCAAAGCTGATATCCACTGGCTTTGGAAGGGAAAGAACACTTGTATTATTTCTAAATTTGTTTCAGAAATCGACTAACCCAGTACAATAACTCATTCATTTTGAAATCAGGAAATCATCATAGATCTTCTTGACCAGTTAGCTGCCTCCATAACTCTGCCAAATTCAAAAAGAATTTGGTGGATTTTTTATTCTGAAAACAGACAAATTATAATATGCATCAATTAATAAATACGTGGAATATAAGTTGTTGCCATGCGCACGTTTTAACATTTCAACTTTGACTGACAGGGTCGTATGAAAGCATCCCCATAAAATGCATAAATAATGTTTCACCGTTTGTTTGGAGATTAGATCGTCAGAATAATAACTGTGCTTTGATTATAGTTTGTCTTAAACTGTGTTTTTCCGGAAATCTTCTAAATAATAGATTTAGTATCCATGTACGCCTCAGTAGAAATAGCATCTTTATAAAAAATGTGTGATTGTAACTAATTATTCATTCAAATGAGCACGCAATTAACTTCGTCATGGCGAAGAGAACACGAGAAAGGTAGTACATGGTGCGGTGGAAGGTTGTTCTAGTGTCGGTTTATAAGAAAACATTTGATTTCAGGTTACCCCATCGAGAGAAAATAAATTTTTCTTTGTCCAGAAGTTGAATAGTTAATGCTGATTAACTGACATGATAAAGGCATTAATGTCCGTAGAATAGGTTTACCTATGTCTCGATTGTCCAGCTCGGTCAGAACAAAATACACACACACAAAATAAAGCGGTTAACATCTTTATTAAGTTATACCGTACTCATTGTCGTGGAAACTTCATGATGTATTTGCGTAACAAGCAAACAAGCAAACTTTTCTCCTGCTCTAATGTTAACGTACCAACTTAATAATGCATCAAGTCATATATTGAAACGAAGTCAGACCTCAGTGAGGATAAAATGGGAGTTCAAGCTTAAAAACTGGAAAGGCAATCGCGAAGCATGCGGTGCTTGACACTGCATTGTGCCGACTGCAAACTGTATAAAGAGCAAAACACTATGTAGCACTCACTTCCTCAGTCTGAAGACAGGGATAGTGATAATTTTATTAAGTTTCAACTGATGACCATCGTCTATTGTCCTGTAAATCTTTCTCCACATATACGCGAAGTTATAAACGAGCAGTGAACTGGAAAAGAAGGGGGAAAAATTTATAGTGACACTGCCAGGCTAACATCCTAAGAGCAGTATTTAATGATGATGGGATAGCTTTTCATTGCAATTTATTTCTATGTTGTTCATTACATTATTTTTTCCATTTTCGTTACGAAGACAGCAAGATGTTGGTTGGCTGAGAGAAATCGAATTAGGTAAACATGGATGGTTTTGTCAGGTATGTACATTGGAAGACAGAGAGAGAGAGAGCTGCTAAAATGTTGCTAATTTAATTAGTGATTTCATATTGAACAACACTGTAGTGCTCAACTAACAGTTCGCTACTTCTGCTGCTAGTTGTATTGTACTTTGTACTATCGTTATGTGTCCAGTTTGTAAGCTCTTGACTACACACTTCAGGTGAACTAGAGAACCTTGTTATTATTTAATTTGTTTTCTCGTAACATATTAATCGAGCGAGTGTGGCTACTTAGTGTGCATGCTTATAGTCATCCATCCATCGACTATTTTTTTGGGGGGTTTGCACCATTTTCATTGACAACAATGGAAAAAATCCAACAGTCTTAAATAGATTAGTTGTGCTTTTAATTTAATTTACCAGCATTGCGTGATGATTTTCAATGCCAACCTGCAAATTCCAACAAAATTCCTATTGGCAAATGAGAAAATATATAACTTATCGTGAGAAACCTTTCATTTGCTATTATCATCACAACATAAAGCGCGTCATTGTTCCACTGTCTTGGAGAGCGTTACAATTATAATTATCTTACTCAATACAGCTTTTGATGAATGTACTTACATTTCTGAAGGTCTATTTTAAATGATAATTAATAACTACACATATGTATATTGATATATATGTATTGATACTGCTAAAAAAAGCCTTTGTACTCACATTCTTCACTGATTAGATACATTATTAGATTTTAGTTTGCTATACACTTATTTGTTTTGTATAGGTTCTGCAAAAGGCAACTAACTAGAGGGTACGCATATATTATTATTAAACTTTGGTCTGGTTTGGCTGATTGAATCGTACAAGTAACTTAGAGACAAGAAGAGAAAAAATTGTGCGCTTTAAAGATATGTGCAAAGGTAAATATGAGCACTGCCAAATAGATAAAAAACAACAACGGCCATAAACGCTTCTTCCTTTCCGACTGATCACCTTTTGCTTTCATCGTTTTTATTCAATTTGCAACTTTTGTTCACTTTTTCATTTCATTGAATTACAAAATCGATGCAGAAAAAAATTCGACGAATGTTTTTCTTTTCACAACTCGTAATTTTTCAAGTATGTCAGTCTGTCTGTCGGATAGCTAGGTATACTTCATTAGAGTTGTGAAGAAGAACAGCGTTTTGTGGTGTTACTTTTGTATGTTGCAACTGCTTCTTTTAATGCTACTTGACATGCAACCTGTAACAGGAAAATTAACGATAATAAGATTGCCGTGCATGCAACCTGTTTTGCCATTCACTATGAAGCATACATACTTACTTAGTGTTTATAGAGCTGTCCCAATTTGTGATCATCCGAGCCATTCTCATTCCGATAATCGCAAAATCGAAAAGAAAAGTCCTCAATCTATCCACTATAATGTACTCTTATTAGGCACTCGAAGAGAGTGTGTTTGTATCTTTGGACTGTACCTCCCGTCCGTACATCCGTAACAACTACTCAAAAAATTGGTATTTTGAATTGGGTTCCTATGTTGTACTTAATCAGGCCCGAAACTCAGACATAAAAAAATTATCCCTCGAAAATTCTATAAATATGTATGTAAAATTGAAGCTGAAATTCAGCGTAGAAGTAATTTTGGCCGTTATTTCCAAATATGAAGGTATGATCGCTGGCAGAGCCTAAAATTTACATCTTTTTATTTTGAAATTTTGAAATATCTGTTTTGTTTTCATTTTTCAGTCAATTGCTTTACTCACAAATTGTTTTAAAAATATTTATTTTATTATTTGTTGTTTTATTATTACCAAGGTCAAAGCCTATAGAATCTATCTGTTTGTTGATGTCTGTTAGTGTCGATACGATAACTCGAAACTGCAGATGTTGGCAGTTTTTCTGCCCCTGATGTTTACTCCATAATTTAAGGGTACCTTTTAAAACTGCTATACACAACTTTACCAAAACATCAGATCTCTATCAAGTAAATACTTCATATTCACGGCGATTTCAACTGTATACAATCAAACGAATAATTAAATTAGCAATGGTACTCATTTTTCATATTTTAAGTTTAAAATCGCTCTGAGTGATCCAGTGATCTTAATTGCGGTAAAAGTTCAAATGTCAATTAAATCCATAATATATTGTCTATATATTGTATCATAATTCGTTTGAGAAAGATAAAAAGTTGAATGAAAAGGTTATTGAAATTCAGTTTTAAAATTCTGTACACGAATTACAAGTTTTTGAAGGTAGTAAATACAAGGTGTATGTTGTGTGGTGGTAAACTATCGTTAATATTTTATGTGATAATTACAATTATATGTATAAATGCGTATTCGTGTATTATCGTATCGTATTGGCTCTGAAGCGCACGTCTTTGCATTATCATCATCCTATTTTATTTTGTTTTTGAAGTAGACCTTTCAGCTTTATATTTTATTTGTTTTGTTTTTCCTATTTATGTTTTTTCTGTGAGCAATTTCAACAAGTTTTTTTTGCAAGCAAATATTTCACGGTCAATGCTTTGTTCTAAGTTTATAAGCAATTTCTTTACACACATATGCACATCCATCCATCCTCGTCGAGTCCACAAATATGTAATGGCCTTCACAGGTCAAGAAACAACTATTTCTCCCTCTCAATCCATTTATTTCGTCCTACTTGCTAACAACTGGAAGGACAATGATGGAACGTATGGATAAATAAAGTAACACGCACAATCTTTTCATGTGCAATCTTGATAACAGCACAAACAAACTGCATTAATGTACCTATGTTAGTAGAACTGCTTCGGATAAAAATCAGACACACAGCTCAAATGTTTATGGAATTTCCCCTTCGTTTCTAAGATGTTTTTTTTATTATAATACACCAAAACCTGTGTAATTGTCGTGTATCCAAAATATCATTAGTTCAACACAAATACTTGCAAGGTATAAAAAATCTATTTATTTTTTTGTTGCTGCGTATTTACTCATGTTTCGGAATAAATTAAGATTAATTTTACTAACGACATCATCCATTGTAACGAATGGTCAAACAAATCCTGCGTATTAAAGTCATGAGAAAAAAGCTTCGCTTTAATTTTGTGATTTACAAAAATCAATTAAATCATATATGTGTGTATATAAGCTTGATGGTTTTTGTGCCATTGGTTTGGTCATTTTTACAATATTGGTCCTTGTTATAATATACTATAGGTTGCTGCCAAAAGATCCAGAACTATTTAATCAAGCTATTTTATAAACTTCCATTTATTATTTTGTAAACACGGTAAACATAAACGTATGAAAAATCATACGTGTATGGTAAACAATTTTGAATTTAGGCACGACAATGATGTTGTAGAAAGTATTCTGATCCAATATCCTGTATACATTTTCACTTTTCATTTCCTAGTGTTCCTTGTCTGAGAGAGGAATCCCCGTGACATGAACAATATTAGAAAAAAAGAGTTTGTCTTCTCCTCCTTGCAGCGTTCATGTCGTCGAATGACAGTATAAATCTTTGTAAAAAAAGTAGTTTCTTTTTTCTGTTGTACACTTCCCTTTACTTTTTTTCAAATGGAGTCATGCAATTTTCTTGGCTCGTTGCTTTGCATCTTTGTTTGTTACTCTTTTTTTTCTTTCCCTTTTTTTTCTATGTTCACCAAAGAAAAAATATGTCCACGATACAGTGCTGTGTCATTTCAAGCCACAAGAATAAATGTAGCTTGTTAACTTTTTGTACATGTTCAATTTACACATTGTCCCTATCTGATGGTTTAAAAAATAAATGTCGTGCAACCTCAAGACCACCAAAAACGATAAAATATCCTGTTCATTCATTCATGTCGTCGTTTTCCTATTATACCTAAAATTGTTACCCTTGTCGCAGCACTTTTTTTAGGATTGGCCTCATCACCATCATATAAGCATCAAGACATGGCACAGTTTTCCTTCATTCTTGACAGTTACAACAAGGAAAAAAACTACTTTTCTCCCAGCAACTACAATAATAATGGTAGCTCTCTTCTGTAGTAACCACTGAAAACGCTTACAAGTTCCAATTCTATTTAAATTTTGTTTTATTTTGCTTTTCATTACCTGTCACAGGGCTAAATTTGTTGGGTGACAGGTACAAAAACACTCACTACAGTAGCACAAACATCATTAACAGAACCAAATTTTAGAACCATTCTAAATTCAAAGTTTCCTCCATGATTTTTTTTGTGAGCGCTTTCACGCTACTAGCAGCTTTTTTCTAAGATAATATTGTTCGGAAGAAATGCACAATCACAGTTTCACTTAGTGACGCATAAATATCAGGTAATTGTCACTTGTCGCCTTTGTGATACATTTCATGTGTCTCATCGCACTACCCTTGTCACACTGTCCCTGTTGATACATTTCATATTCATAAGATTTTTTTTGGTTGTGTTTAGAATTTTTAAAATGAATGTAGAAAATTATAGAAAATGCGGTCATGTATAAGCTTAATGATAAAAAACAACAAGGGACCCACAATGCAATCAACAAAGCAGGAAATATACAACTACATCGACAAAAACGAAAAACTAACAAGCCATACCATTCTAACTTCTTAGTTGTTTGTTCATCGTTTTACATCATCTGATTACTTTGTCTACATAATATATAATTTTGTTCTAAGATAAATGGCGGAAGCCAAGCTGATATATTTTTCTAAACCTAAACTAACATCATTGCAAATAACTAGGGAGATGGAATCAGATAAGAGAAAATGGTAATACGTATATAGATGCAGGCAAAAGAGAAAACAAGATGATTTTGTTATGAGGTTTCCAACGTGTACTGCTTTGAATAACAAGGTCATTGTGTACATTTTTTCATGCATGTATGCATTTCCTACAATGAAGTTTGTGAAATGTAAAATGAGCCTCATCCCATCCAATCTAGTTAGTCAGTAAATGTACCAAAATGGTGCACAACTTTTTTTTTCCTGTTCATTCATTCATACGTTTTTGGTAATGTTGTAGTTGCCATGATACTATTATGGCTTCCCTGTTGCCTTATCTATTTTTTCTTCACACGTTGTTGCTCTCTTAAGCATTATACTACCACTGCTTTACTCCTTGTTCCTTTCTCCTTGTTCTCTCCTCCGTCGGTCTTGACATTGCTTGTTGGCCTGACTCAGAACTGACTTGGCTTGAAACTCATTTTTATTATGTGCACGTCCTCTCATTAAATATAATGTAGCGAAAAGAGAGAACAAGTGAACTAGCTGCTGTATTAAACAGCATTATGAAGTAGCGCGTTTTGAATATTTTGTCCCTAAAATCTTCCAAGCAGTCTGGCTATTAAAAGTTGTATCTAGTCACCAGTTACTTTTGAAAGATGATTGCGCAAATAAAGTTTTGACTTACTTATTAAGGAATTTTTTATACCAAATTAGCCTAAATAGGTTGTGGACTGCTGGGTTTTCGGAAATGATAGTTTATTTGAACTTGTGCTACGAAAATATCATTTAAAAGCTTTATAGAAAATCTTCCACCCCAACACTGTGATTCTATCCACATTATTGTCATATCCTTTTTCTAATATAAAGTAAACCATGACAATATTTGTTAATAATTAAAATACATTTTATCTGTATTTAAATATCGCTTAATTCGAGCGAAACGTTTACACTGCGTTACATACAAATATTGTATACAATTATACATGTACTCATAATTTGGCCCCTTTTGTAGACTACTGGCCGAAACAAAATGCTCGGAAGATTTACAGCTGATTAAGTATGAATTGAGGTTAAAAAATTGTAAAGTAGGTTAAGAGAAAAAGGAAATATGCTGATGTGTCAAATCCTCTTTACATCTCATTCCGTCTTTCTCACATTGCGATCATGGAAATACATGTACATCTTCTGTGTATCGGCCATCTGGTAATATAGTATCCATTTTCTAATTAAAAGTTGTGAAGAAATTGACGCAGGCATTTACGGATTTTTCATGGGATTTTCTTTTTTTTGTATAGTGGAATATAGGAAAGAACCAGGTAATTCAGGCCATTGAAGAATAAGCGGTGGCGAACGAACAGAAAAGCAATTGGATTGTTGTGAACACTATTTTGGGCTAATGTACTCCAACTCTCTCCTCTCCAGTTTCCTCATTCAAAGAAAGGCAGTCAAGAACATGTAAACATATAGCGTAGTGTGACCGAAAGAACAGGAAAAGTCGACATCTACAAGAAGAAAAAAAGTTTTTCTTTTGGGTTGCTCTGTATTACATTTGTATGTGCGTTTGAGCAGATATGTATGTATGTGTGTGTACACACACATGGACCATCGAAACTCCAAAATACACAATTTTTTTCCACAAAGTACTACAACAAGAAATAACGGAAAACTTGGTCCTGTTTCTGTCTTAACGAATATATAGAGAAGAGAAGTGTAAGCTTGTATAAAAGTGTGTTATTTTGAGATACATCTTGACTATGTTCCTATGTAGCTCGCTTACTCTCTCAGGCTCTACACAAAAAGTTTAGATATCTGTTCCCAGGGGAGCTTGGTGAATTTATGCAATGTCGACTTATTTCCTCGTTCTCTCTCCTTCACTCTCTCCGTCTCTATTCTTTATTCTCATTGCTTCTCATCGCTGGCATCATGGCAAAGAGTTGTAATCTTGGCCTGGAGCAGCCTAACAATGAATGCCAACGGTTTGCATATGTACACAAGACAAGGGAAAACATGCACTCTCACACACATACGACGTCAGTGCAAGATAGTGGTTCTAGTATATGCATGCAATACAAAGATAAAAGAAAAGAGAAGCACCCTTTATGGATTGAATGCAATAGGAGTAGATATTATAGAGTAATAAGTGAGTTGGAATAGGGAGAAAGCAATGGGAAACTCGTAGAGAGAGGTGTTTGGAAACGTCGGTTGTGGAAGTGGTAGACAAAGTGGAGCCACGAACAGCAGCAGCATTAGGAAAAAGCCACTCAGTTTAACTATGAATTCAACAATCCAGTTCTCAGTTTGAACCAGGCCCATTATTTCGTACTAATCTTGCGTGGGTATAGCTGGTAGTAAGGAGTAGTAGTAGTAATATCATACAATATTTAGAATGACTCCTGTGATGATCACAGTCGTATTTGTAGATGACTTTGTAGCCATCTTGTTGTTTCCAGTATCATTGTAAGTGCGAATTACAACCAAATCGAAAAAAGTATAACAACAGTTTCAGAAGAATCGCACAAGCAAGCTTCCTATTCTCATGTTCTTTCTACCAGCTAGAACACATGAACATGGCTACACTACAAGTAAAAAGATGGTATGAAACTTGCAAAAGACCAAAACAGCAAGACAAAGTTGCAAAGTGACGACTCGGTTATGATGATGGTGACGACAAGAAATGCTATACACTTGCAGTAGAGTAGAGGCAAGTTCTTTCAAAGAAAAAAGAACGAATCTGACTCGTCTTGGTTTGCTCATCGTACGTTCTTAGTGTGTGCTTCAGGTATTGCTAGGGATCTCGTTAGTTCTTATTATTTGCTATACTTTGACGTTCCTTTGGCTATGAAAGTAACGAAAGAGAGATAAGGTTGAAAAAAGTTCGGTTGAGAAAAGATGATGGTTGGGTAAATGTGGTGATGTGCTATTAAAAACTCGAACCGAATTTCCCCAAAAGAAAAGGTACTAGCACTATTATTTACGCACAGGGCGTATATAATTTTCCACTGATGTCCGCCGTCCGGCACAGGCCGTAAGGCCATAGGCAATGTCTTCTCTTGCTCCCAAACATGGCACAAGTGGCCCACAAACATGACCCCAAATGGCCCCAGACATGATCCCAAATGACCCAAACATTACTTTATATCACCCATAATACTACGTAATTTCACCCAAACATGTCTTATGCATCTTTTATATTTTTTAAAACTTTACTCCCAGTGCGCAATTCTATAACTTAGTATGTTTTATTTCTCTTTAGTAGACTTACAAAGAAGGCTACCAGAGTATTAGTGGGTGTAAGAAGGACACTGGGCTAAGGCTGCTGGGAAGGTGATCGCTATCATCACCATCTTTCCTTCCATCTTCATTTCCACCAAATTTGACGAGAATTTGTCTCCATCACCCGCCAACAATCGTCATCCTTTTAGTTGCATCCTTACGATCATGACTTTTTCTCGCCCTATTAAACTTCGTATATATTTTGTCCGAAAAGAGCAAGCAACCCACAAGCTTTTGTCGTATGTAGTTGATTACTAATCCTTAAATACTTTTACCTCAAAGCTAGGAATGCATTAAGCATTAGTAAGGATGGTGATGATATCCTTACAATGATGCTGGGAACGTTACAAAGTAAAATGATATTAATTCTTTTAGCTTGACTGCTTTTAGTGATACTTTTTACTTTGTACATAGGAGCTTCTTTTTAAACCATGCCTCCATTATTTTGTTCATAAGGTAAAAACTATGTTTGGGCAACGTGAAAGAAATGCCTTTCGAAAGGATTGGCTTGCTTACACATCACCTCAGACATAAATGGAGGCAAACTGAGTACATCTCGTGTTTCTCACCATCACCTCATTATTGTCAGTGCTGCTATTACTACCGTCGTCATCATCATCAATGTCACAAATTCCATCATCTACTTATGTACATATGTACTTAGATTTGTATTGTGTTATACACATTATACATATAGCATGTTATTTTCAATACATTTAAAAAAAGAGTGTGTGGGAGAACGTCTAATCTAATAATAATCAAAGTGACAGTAAAAAATATATCGTAGACTTGGAAAACAAAATGTTGCTTTCTATCATCTTGACAACTGAAAAACCAATCTCTCTCTTCAACCTTTCCATTTTCTCGCCATTTCATTTTTCCTATTTGCACAGAGTGCAGAGTACGACAACAAATGAAAATCCTGTGATCGTGATGATGATGATGAGCTTTTATCTTACAATTTCCTTCTACAGAAGTAAAGTAGTGGTGTTCGTTTGTGTATGTCGTTCTCCATCGCGTGTCACTGTCAATCAACTTACTCGTTTTTGTCAAGTATACTCTGACAAAATCCAAGTATATGGTACTGAGAAAAGGATAAATTGTTTTTGACAGCAGGAGCAGAACTATGCATTCCCATCATCATCATTTGAAGGGGAAAGGAATGGAAACGGGAAAGCATTTTAAAACAAAAATCTCACATTTCATCTAAAATTCTTTTTTTATTTTCTTTCGATTTTTTATGCTAGTTTCGAAGACCATATACGTCACAAACATCAACCTTCACTCACATTTACCACACCAGTGAAGGTTTCTGTTCTTAAAATCCGATATGAAAACATTATCAAATACTACCATCAACTTCATAAAATACTTGTATTTTACCCATAACAGACTGCAAACATGGCAAAAGAAAGCAATCCTATCCTTTTACTTACTTGACTAGCATGTCAACAGTGAAAAGGGAAGAACCAAGACAATATGTTCAGAGAAGTATTACTCACACCACACTAAACATTACATCATCATCATTCCCATCTTCATCGCAACTATTTACTCTAAAAAAACTGTGAACTTTCTTTCGTTCACTCATACACACTCTTCCAAGATAAACAATGTACACCGGATGTAGGGAAAAAACCCATCCGACAAATTAAATTTCTTTTTGTGGATGTTCTCAACTTTCACTATTTTAGATAGCAGTAGAATAGCTTGTACAAAATACCACAGGACATACCGCAGCAAGAGAAGTAGAGCTAAATATCATATTGTTTTCTTATGGTTTGCTGATCATCATGTGGTGTTAGTGTTGGTATGCTTTTTCCTACATAGTGATGAGATTCAGCAACTCTTTGTTTTAAATTGACTCAAGTGGATGAAGTACAATAAGTAATAGTTTAAAGCTTTTTATACATTATAAGCATTATGTTTTAGTAAATCTAAAAAAATACTATAAAACTTTTAAAACATAAACGGTTTTAAAATGTATTAAAATTCTTTTGTATCTGTCGACATAGCTTATTTCCTTCCACTGGGATTTTTTACTGGGCATGGCATTAAAATTAATTTAGTTTCTCGGAAGTCTGTTATGGTTAGAAAAACCATATCTTTCATTATGGTGAGATGAAAAATGGCAAATAATATGCTATAATTTATTGAAGTAAAGCAGGAAGTGTGGCAAATATGCTTTATAAAAGAGATATCATTCTGACCCGTCGGCACAAATCTGAAAAGTACATTGTCTGTGTACTCATGATGTTTTTGTGGAGAAATAAAAAGTACTTTACATGTTTTACCTCTTATTATTACATTTACTTGTACATGCGTGTATATTTTAGTTATCTTTTTCAGTGAATGGTGCCTGGCAGTAGGTTTTGTGTTTTTACTCTATAACAATCAGCTCATCCATCCTAAGTCAGTCTGACATTTACTTGCAAGTACGCAAGTACTTTAATACGCTATATGGTTGTAAGCCACACTACTGAACTTTTTTCTCTTTTTTCTCCTGACTTGACTACTGACTCCAATCCAACTTTTAGTTTTCAAAAACAACTTTAAAACATTGAAAATGAAGAGAGCAGAACACATACACACGCATACCACTACCATACAAGGTAGTGAAAGTGAAAGTATTAACGAGAAACTGGAATTTCTCGGAGGAGTACTACCATCACTACTACCGCAACTACTTACTAGTATTTTACCAAGAAAAAAAGTTTGTACCAGGGGAAGAGAAAGGAGAAAGGGGATATGTATACCAAATAAAGGATGAAGGTTTTTTCGCGAAGGAAGAAAAAGTGGTAAAATAAGGGAATTATGTTTAGCTCTCTGGGATATTTACCTGGAGCTGACTACTCATATCTACTACTTATTCGCTTACTGATACTACCACCACCAGCAGCACCTTCACCTCATCACCTCAGACGAAGCAATCAGCAGAGCAGACAAATAGCGCATGCATTTATTATTACATTTATGCACGGTTGCATAATCATTAAAACTTTTCTTCTAAAAAATAACGTAGGAAGACGATCCCTATATATTATTCATTCTTTAATAACTCCACGGGGTTGTTCAGTTATTCAGACTAAATAGTGCAGGAGTACAAATTTCTTTGCTTTTATTTTTTCCTTGCTTAGGTGTACAGAACAATACACAATTCCTGCAGAGAAGGTGTATGGGAAGTATGGACCCTGCACAATCATCTACACAAGTGCAGAAAACTATATAAGGCACAGTATTTTGTTTAGAAATATTTCATCTCAAAAATTAACTACTATTTATTGCCGTATTCCTAGTGCCTCATTGAACTCATTGTTACTGGCTGAGCAATCAAAAAATGAGCACAAGTGGTAGATTTAGCCCCATTTACAAGGATTAAGTCCACAATTGAATCAAACAAAACAAACAACTGACAAATGAAAGATGTAGGGGCGCGGATTTAAACTTAGTAAGTGGCATGTGTTTGGTGTCTCGCTTCAATAATTGCACACATGCCCGTTAAATTGCCATGAATCCTATTTTCTCATTGGACATTGGGAGAGCCCTCGAACAGTTGTTTGCAAGTGAAAAGTTTAAGCCAAGCACTAATACATATTGAGCCTTCATTTGGCTACATTCATACAGCAAATTAGATTAATGATCCAGGTTGAAATTGAAGGAGCACACATGTATCCAATCCAGGGAACCGCTCAAGGGATTCCACAGTCCGCCCGAATGATTGTGACTGCGAGAAGGACACAATGCACGGGAAATGGAAAGAATGGACACCATCGTAAAACCATCACATGACATCGTGAAATTGAGGAATTATGTAGTCTCAGAGCAGATTGATTGTCTCTTCACCGCACTGCGTGTTAAACTCAACTAGAGATTTATCTTTTATTGTCAATTCGTTTTTCATGTTTGCTATCGCCATATGGCTATTACTCCACTTATTTGCCATATATAACTCCTTTCTAAAACAAAAAAACATGCAGTAATTATAATAATAACTGGTTCTATATAGTCCATTACTGTTGACGATGATGATTGACAACGATTATAATGATGATTGTTTGTAATTTCCCTGGAGCTAAAGGCCAGTATGTAAAACCAAGTTATATGTATCATTATTCTCTTCTTCTTTCTCCCCTCCAAATCCTCTCTCGCTGTTGTATTTGGTGTCTTTAGAAAAATCGAGTTGATAAATCCGCTGGCTTTTCTTTTACTTTTATGGCTCACTACTCTTGTTTTCCGTTTTGTTTAGTCATAATTGTCATGGGTGCACCCTAAGGAGACATTTTCTGGTGGAGAGGCATACTCATGATCACTATGATCGTGAGCACGAGAGCAGCTCTTATTTTCTTATTTCCTTGGACAAATAGTCGACGGTACATATACACGGAGAAACGTAGAATTGTGTGTAATTGGATCTATGCAAATGATTACCATGGCATGGCAGGAGAGCATGTAGAAGGTAGGAATACACTCCGTGGGAATTATATAGGCAAGAGGAGTGGAATGCGAATGTAGAGAAATGAACACGTTTTATGAACAATCTTTCTTAACTATACTCTTACTTTTAAATAGAAAATACGACTCTTTACTCAAATATACATGCATACCTAATTGTAATGGTAATAATGGTAATATCAGTTTTTGCTGATGGCTGGTTTTGTGGTAGTAGTGAAGGTGGTGGTGTGTGCCTGTGTGTAGGTGGAGGAGGATTAGTAAGGAATCCCCAAGGCATCAAAGAAGCAAAGCTTGTTCAACTGAAGTAGTTCAGTTGAGAGGAAATAATGACTTTTACAGACACCATCACTACCATTAGCACAATACCGCTATCCTCGTCGTCAATTTCATAGGCAACACATTCTCCAGCCTTTTCAACTTTGGTTACCTTACACACTCTGAAGTGAAAGGAAAGTCTTTATTCAGCTTAACGTATTGTGTGATGCTAGTGATCTCTTCGAAAAATTATTGTTAAACAATGTTGTTAATGTTCTTGCAAAATTTTCAAAGAATTTCGGTGAATATTCATAAGTAATGCTTTGTGTGTATATGCTTTCTACAAAAGTAAATTTCTTACGTGCAAACTATCGCCACTATACAAAGCACTAAACGACAAGTTGTTCATTATTTGATAAGAGTGCTTCTTGGGAGAATACAAAACGAAGTATTTATCTACAGCTTATTTTCGAATATTGTTGCTTAATTTCCCACTATTTTAAAATAGTTTAAGGAGTGGATATGCTCACATTTCGCTTTTACTATATACTTGCCAACGTATATGCTTAATGTTACTTAGGAAATCCTTTTTTTGCGTGTTTACTTAATATATAATTTTTTAATGAATTATTTTATGGTTATCGGCATAAAAATAATGTTGCTGTTGCCGTGAATACACGGTCAACTTTATTAAGTTACCAAAGGAAAGTTTATAAGGATGTCATGTCTGTATCGTTTCCCTATATAATAATACTTTTTTATAGCAACTCAATTAGAATGATTCTCGCCTAGAATTGTTGTAGTTAGAACACCTTTATGTCACCCTTCATTAAGACATTCTATCTGGAATCATTTTTATGTCAGAATAATCGTTAAATATTTGCTTGCCAATATTTTGTGTCGCTTTCTTGAAACGGCGTTTTACTTTTTACCTTTTTTGCCTTTATTGTGTCCATAAAATCATGACAATTATTCCTATTCTTCACCAATGAAGGTACGACATTTGAACCCGAGATGAAAGATAACTTTTATTCTGAAATTTTAAAGGTATTCATCATTTTGAAGTTATTCCTACCTGTAAAATGTTTTTGAAGTATAAAACTGGAAGACAATGATACCCTGCCCACTCCAATGCATTCGTAAAGTGGGTAGATATAGATAAATCACATCGGAAATGCATATTTTAGGGATAATATCGTCATATATATAGCAGTGTAGTAAATGATTCGGAAGGATCCTTTTGACTGTTAGTACAGAAAATTTAACACCGTCAGTTACTGGAGTAATAAATGATTAAATAAATTGTGGGATTGGAGGAAATGGGCAAATAAAATAGGATGCATGCTCAACTGAAACTATCCCATAATTTTTTACTGTATAAAATAAAAAGATAGTAACTCAACTTCACACAGCTGACATTTTGCTCGTCACTATCATTATTGTCAACTGCATTTTGGCGACTGTCGGTGAATAAAAATTTGGGACTGAGAGAGTAATGCCGTCTTCATTTAAGTACAAAGGAATGGAAAAATCGGCCACGGTGAGAAAGAGCAATTCAATAACCATTTCTTTCTTCCTCAAATCTTTCTGAATGTAAGGAAGCATTAGGGAAACAAGATGAACAGGAGGAGAGGCCCGTAATAGTATCATTTTTTTATCATCATCAGTTTCGAACGTCTGTGAATGTGGTGGCGAGGCGTTGATAAGAACAATCGTATAGTGTACATATTCATACACTTTTGTTAGAAATTTATAACTGAGAGATACGTGCATATAAATGCCTGATGCTTTCGCTGTCTCTATTCTTTGCTCACAGGATACGGGAAAAGTGAGATGATCGTTTTTTATTGGGTTCATAAAAATGGGATTTAGATTTAAGTTTCTTTCTCTATTCTGAAAAAAAGGAAGTGAAATAGTATTTTGTGTTGCAGCTCACTGCGTAAAAGGAAGTGAGCAGCGCAATTTTTATTTTCTTGGTAATATCAAATAAAACTAGGGTGTAGGCAAGTGTATATAGTTAAACGACTTTGTTTATTCAACCAGGGAAGGTTTTCTTGAAGTTCAGAAGACAATTTAAAACATTAGCAATAGCTCATCTAATGAATCTCTACAATTTTTTTCTCTGAATGTGTTTATTTTTACTTTTCCCATTTCTGTTGTGTTAACACTAACAGGCAATAATAAGAATTTTGAAAAGTAGCTTTATTTTTTTTAGACTATTATGCTTTGTGAAAAGAAGCAAGCTTGATTTCACCATGCAATTTATACAGCAGTTATCTAAATGGTGACGAGTGGAATTCTCTGAAAAGTTTTCAAATGAGAAGGTATGTTTTTTTCCTCTGAAAATAAGCAAGGCTTTCCTAAGAACGAGATAAGTTGTGTAATGAAGTGATAAAGAGCTTTATAAAAAAATGCAGGATTCTCATTTTTACTTCTTTTGCTTCATTCGGAAAAAAATCTATTCATCAGAGCATCACACTTTTTGCTAGTGGCATTCCTAGAAAGAATGGCAAAAAAGAGTTCATTTTTGTAATGGAAAAAAGTACTTTTTAGACAAACTACTTTTAATGATGGTTATAATGATGTGGTTTTTATAGCGTCAAAAGATGATGGTGATGATCACACACATGTTTCCCTCCCCTATTTCAGAAGAAAAACTTAATGAGGCGAATGAGATGAAGAGAATACTAAACAATTTGTTTCTTTTTTATGTTTTATCCTATTTCGTGTATCATTATCACAAGAATCAAGATAAAGTGGGATGATTATAACATAATCATTTCAGTTGAACAATGGTGATTAAAGGACAAAAATTGTCTACATTTTTTTGAATGCGAATGAATGCAAAGTGAATTAATGCTCTATTTTGTTCGTGTCAAATCTCTTACGGTGGTTAACTCTATTTGCAGTTTGCAACTAATATAAATCCTTTATCAACTATAAGCCTTCATATTCTGCTTCCCACACACACTATCATTAATAACCTGTTGGAAAACTTTGCATATATAATGTCTATGTAAACTTTTCGCATGTCTCTTCAACTAAAAATTATTATTTACTTGTTTATCTACAGAAGTAAAACGGACGTCGTGCTATGAATGTATTATTGTGTACATAAAACTTATTATTTCTTTCTTTATATTTACCTTTTTTGTAAACATATTTATATATGCATATAGTGTTTGTGAAGTTAATCCGGGATTATATTTTACAAAAGCTGACCGCGACAGCCAAACAACAAAATAACTCAACGTCAGCATCTGATGGCTTAGCTTAGCAGCAAAATATGATGGATTGTTACAGTAAATATGACCACCACAAAGTAAGCCAACACCAACCGAATCTCTCAGCGCAGCGTAAGGAACAAAGTCATGTCAAAAAGCTTCTTATTTTCTTCATACATACATACCTTACAGCGTCACTCCATTCCAATGTCCAGTAAATCCTTTATCATCATCCTTTATATCTAATCGCTTCAAATATTGTAGTTATACAAAGAGCAAATATGTATGTGTAAGAGTAACTTAAAAGAAAACGCCTAAAAGAAAATGAACTCTGCATTACCCCTAAAAAAATCTTTCGCACTTTAATATTTTCCCTTCTCACGAAAAACCAGCCCATTCCCTCCTCCTCCTCACTAATATTTTCAGAGATGGTTGTGTTGGTTGTAATGAGTTGCTGAATAGACAGAAACGAAGGGCGTGAAACAATCTGTTCCATTGAATGCAATTTTTCTCGACTCTACTGGAGTGAGATGATGAAATATGATGAAAATGGTGATGATATTATGCCTCCACTAAACCACCTTGCTCACTTTCATTTTTTCTCTCTTATCATCATCATAATCATCAGAACATAGTTTTCCTTTTTGGCTAGTGGAAGTGATACGACCTGCAATCAGAATCTTGGTAGGTGGTAGTCCTTTTTGTTGTTTCTTTAGCATTTGAAGACATAATGGGTTCCAAGCTTAGATGAGAGCTTTTTCTGTTTGTATTTGAAATAAGAATAAACTATGTTCCCTTATTACTTTCACTTCAATGACGATTGTATTCATTACTCTTGAAGGTACTATAATTTTATTGTATTTTATCATATGCTTATGAACTCCTAACCATTATTGAAAATATCAATAAAATAAAATGACTTTCCATAACAACTTTCCAACTTGTACTACTTATTGGTATTGGTAGCTGATAGTAATTTGTCATTGTACTTTAACATGCGATAATTTTTAAGCACTGCCTATTACCTTTCACAATTAATTTGCAGTATTATATATGTTTTTGCAATCCTTATCACTCAGATTGACATACAATCTTGCTCGTGTTATTTTTTCAATGAAATGATGGCAAATTCCCATCAAACCGCATTCGCAATTTTTTTTCTTACTTATTATTGAGACTAGGAGGATCCACCATCGGCAGCTTTTTAGGTCTTCAAAGGTTGGTCTGCCATTACATATATATTATACACATATAAGTGAGATACAATGCTTCGCACGCAAGCTCACGTACCAAACGACCAAGGTAACACCGCTGTACTATTCTGCTTTGATGTTCACGACGAAAATATCTAGAGAAAAAAGGGTATAAAATCTAGAGGATAACAATTCTTGTATTTTCTCCAACTATTTTTGCTGCCCGAGTCTTGAGTTTGTCCCTGGGTGCTCTAAGAATCATGGTTGATCATCATAATCATTCTTGTCCTCAATCATCATCGCCATCATCATCAGCAAAGCAATAAGATTAGAAAGAAGGAGATCATTGAATACAAAAGATCAACAATACACGACGCCTCGCTCGAACAGATATACATACATACTAGTATATAGTGTAAAAACCTCAATGTACATAATGTTTATGTACATAAATAAATATTTTTCTTTTGTTGTCTTGCTGTTCACCGTGTTGCTGCTTGCCGTGTCACAATGTGTGCAGTAATCTTTTCACAAATATAATATATGATAGGGAAGTCCTTTTTGTTGACTTTGTTGCTTTCTTCGAGCAACCTCTGAATATTGTACTTAAAATAAATGTGGCGGAGAAAAAGAGAGATAGTTGCAGAAAAGCGCACTATTTCATTCTCATCCTGTCAAGAAACTAAGTAAGCCTCTGAACTCGGCTCTGCTGGTGTGGGAAGAAGGCAACATACTTTATGTAGTTAGTTCCCTCCTTTTGTGTGTTCTCAGTACACAGTTACAATAACTATGTATGCATAATTATTATTAATATGGTCATGTGCAAAAAAAAATGGAACGAAATACTTCCTTCTTGTTTCTGTCACGAGAACAGTCTTTTAGCAACGTATTTTATTTGGCTTGGCGTCGTTCCTTGGACAGCTACATTTTTCAGTACATAAATCCTAGTTAAACTCTGTTCAAAAAAGTGTTGCAAGAAATGAAAACTGCCATAAATTCTATACGCCTCAATATTTTGGAAAACGGGTTTCGAATACATGTAGACGGCCTCAAAAACTTACGATTAGTCTTTAAAGTGTTGTGTACGCTAAAATTTTAAAAATCAACTCAAAACCAACATTTGGTTTCACCGTATTCGCGTATTGCCGTAAACTCATGCACGATTGAAAATCAGGATCGGCAGTCCGTTTTGAACAGAGTGTATCTGCTAAAAGTACTATGCGTTTTAGTCTTATTTTTTGAGTTTCAATGCTGAGGCCAATGGAGGACGTTGAAAAGACAAACAATCGCAAGAGATATAGAAGAAATGGGCTCAAAAAGGATGGTCACAAGGGGACTTAGAACAGCGATAGTTGAGTTTGATCTTGGATGTTCCCGTGCCTACATTATTCTGTTGTTTCTATCATATGTATTACCATGCACAAAGAATACCATTTCTACGCATTTTAGATCAAAATTGGCAATCAAGGAGGTTCTATTGGGAAATCAGTCTCTGGAATTGTGATACAGAAAATTATGAAGCCATTTTCTGCTTTTACGAAACTGCTTTTGTGTCCACTGATGTTAGGTTGTATTAGACTAAATTTTATTTTTGCTAAATAAAAGCAAAAGAGGACCACGGGTAGAAGCAATTCAGTGAAGTGGCGGTTGGCACTGGTGGTTTTGGTTGATTGGTAGTGATTCAGTCATAATATTTACTACAACATAAAAATGCTACATAGACGTAATGTACGTATCCTTGGGAGACCTCTTGCTGTGTGCGGTCGTCGCAAATTATGTGTGTGTACAAAGGAGTCCTGTCTTTTCTTCTGGCATACATATATATGGCCTTGTGCGAATCTAACTTGATCCCTTGCATCTTGCATGTTCATGTCGAATGGAATACGTAAACCCGGGAAAGTCCCAGGAAAGTCAGGATGAGTTTTTATAAGGATCAATCAACTCGGGTGTATTGAACAAGTATCTAAACGACAAAACTACTGTGCCAGCTGGCAAAAATATAGCATGAAATTCCGAATATTTTTTCGTAAATTGATCATAAACGAATATTTTAGTTCATTGAAATACGCTTTGATTTAGTATATAATACTACAAGAGAACTTAATGCTGTGTTACACTAAATTGTGAAAGCAAGAAAAGCAAAAATACTTATAGACAGATGATTGGATTATCTGTACATTTTTGTTAAGACCGCCGGAAAATGTAGAAACTGGTCTTATTTCATTGTCGGTTAAGAAACATGGATTTATTTCATTTGGGGATTTACGACTGTTCATATTCATTTCTCCAAGAACATAACCAAGTCTGAGTATTTACGTAAATACGCTGCTGGTTTACTTTTTTGTGGCTAAGTAATTTGTAAAACACTGATTTACTATGTTCCAAATTACTATTACCAAATGTTCCAAATTCAACAGTAAAAATATTTGCAGATGCAAGATATGGCTAAAAAGCAAACAAAAATGTTTCAAATGACTTGGATATTAAATGCATTGATTACATTACAGGGAATGAATCACAAATTTAGGAATTCCATTTAAGATGCCATTTAATTTTTAACTTAAGTTCACTTCACTAATCCAATTCATCATTTTGTTTTAAAAGTATTTTCAACTCAACAATTCTACAATAACCATAAAAGCAAACTCGTTTGAACGTATTCAAATTTCCAGCGGCAAACTCAACAGATAACCATCAAAGGAGCCAATCTTAAATGTTGACCTCGAAGCCTACTTTTAACTTAAATATTACAGTAAATAAAAATGATACAGAGTATGAACCAACAATCCTTGTAAACGTTTAAATTAATAAATTTTGTTAAGTAAACTCAGTTTACCTTTTGACATATTAATCGTGTAAAAATATTGCTTTTACTACCATTACAAATACCTAAAAACACAAAAAGAGCCTAAAATCAAAAACAATAGGTTCAAGTGCAAAGTACAGGAGTTTACACGTGCACCTTTCTTTGTGTGCGCTCGTTGTTTAGGCTACTTTTTACAATTTGCCATATAATTGTACATTTATTTCTTGAGTAAGTGGTAAGTGATGGGATTTTCTACGTGAGTGAGCTCCATTGAAAGTAACTAATTCTCATTCAAGGAGAAAGAGACAAAAGGCTTCGTTAATACATTTACTAAGCAAAATGTCATACCACACTTATCAGTTTATTGCATCACTTCAGTCACTTCCCGACTTCAAATAAACACGACTGGAACATATAAAGCAAACAAATGGGGGTAATGTACGCACTCACATTTTCTCTTCATATGTCTACTTCCACTTAAGTAAGTTCCACTGACATAAAAATGACATCATTACTATTCTCCGCATAGACGTAAATATATTTTTTTAAAGCCAGTCTGATATAGGATGAGAGTGCTTGAAGTGTATGAATTTAAGCAGATTCTTTCGACGAACAACAAATGAACATAATTCAAGTCAAGTGAATTTTGACAAGCAACAATCATAGTAATGGTAATAGTATTTCAAGGACTTCGTCATTAAGGTGATCATCGTCTTCATCATGAGCGATATTGGCCATGACAGCGCTTCTACTATCTACTTTAAAGGGATTTGCATCATTTTAGCACATATGTCTATGCAAATTGATACGCTATGCTTTCCTGGCCCTTAAACCTATAAATATCACAGTATCCTTGGTGACGAGAGTTCAATGATTATTTCGAGAAGAAAACAAACATGAAATTTTAGTGTTTCCCAAAAAAGGGTTTGGTTTAGCTGCTAATTTGGTTCGACCACAGGTGTTCTAGTAAATGTGAACATTGTTAAATATTGTCTTTTTTCATAGGTACTTATACTTATACTTTTCCCATTTATTCTCAGCCAAAACATTTCGTGAATAAGTTATTTTTTAAGGTAGAAACCTCCGTAAAACATTCAGGAATGTAGGGTAGGATCAAGTATTTTGAAGTCGCCATCACCACCCACCCCACAACTCTTCATTTTTAGACAGAACAGCGGAACACTCTCTCATTTGTTATCCTGTAGACATATTTTCTCTACCGATTTCCATCTCTCTACTTTACATTATGCAATATTTAATGTCATGTAAGGGAAGAACCTGTGAAAAGCCCAAGAGTCGTAAAGAGTGCATCTTAAGTTGCCCGTGTTTTTCTTTCCTTCTAATAGGATTTTTTCCAGATCCACGATAGCCTGCTGTTTTCGCTTATTTCACTACATAATACATACCACACAGACAAAGAATAACCACCGCTGCTGCTGCTTAGTTGATTTGGTTAGTTTGATGGTAGATATTAAGATGGATATGGAGATATGAATAAAAGAAAAAAACTCCAGAGAGATAAGGGAATCAGAAAGAGTTCTCCTTCGACTCCGTAATCCCAAATAAATACGTAGGCTAAATGGCAAAGCGTGATTATGTTTTAGTTGTGGTGGTGAGGACGGTGGCTGCCGTAGTAGTAATGGCAGTAATATATTTAAAATGGTTACATTAGATATTATTATATCGCAGTCGTTGTCGTCGTTCCCCGTAAACTTTTTAGTTTTGATGTTGTTTGGGCACCATAGGCATAATTAGCATGCTCCCAACGGAGAAACCAACGAGGAGCTCGAGAAAATTTTCATTTATGTTTGGTGATGCACTGTAGATACTACTTGTTTCTTAGGTTGTAGTAATATTTCCGGCATGGCTCAACTAGACAAGCAGGAAAGAGAAAGACACGACTAAACACCATTTCTCAGCAGCAACAAAAAAAGAAACAATAAATTCTAACACGAAGATTCCCAAAAGCTATGGAAATACACATAGACTCTTCTCACTAAACTTTCTATTTTCCGCCACGACTCTCCTCCTACATCCTACTCACTCAGCGTCTCACTTTTTGAATATAACTTGTGTAGTTTCCTTAGAGACAAGTAAAGCATTCGTGAAAATGTATCCTTACCGTCAGTATCATCATTTCGATATAACCAAGACTTCTTGAAAAGAGAAAACAAAATAAAAAGAATGTTGATTGGAATTCTGTATTTTACTGGGGTGGAGCGAGTCACAGAGCTCAAAAATAATACCACATAGTTCACTTTCCAATTCGTATTAATTTTCTTATCTGCTTTAACTTCAACCTGTGAATTTTGTCATATATAATGTATATGTAAGACTTTTTACACATGATTTTGTTTTATACACACATATCCAGATCTCAATCTAGTTGTAGTTTTTTATGTATCTTTTCTCGACAAATGTAAAGACTGTTTATTTCACCTTGAGTAATCTCTAGAGTTGTTTTTCGCTTCCAGTTTTATGACGAGCTTAAACTAAATGTAATATTGGACCTAGACCTTTCGCACTTGTCTTTTTTCTCTCATTCTCTTTATATCACAACTTGGTCGAAGTCATTGGACAACAACGGATAGGCTTCACACTATTCTCTTTTCATTTGTCTTTGTGTTTTGGCCTTTTATATAATATGCCTTGCCTTGCATTCTCACAGTGTTGTGAAAGTCGTCACTAAGTTGAGACGAGGATAAAGGAAAGTGTAATGCCATCTGAGGATACCACTTAGTAAATATCCTCTTTTACTTTTAGCTATTCTGTTACATTTTTCTTTCTTGTAAAACAAAAAGCGGAAATAGAGGAACACTAGAGATCAGACATATCATCTGTATCAATACTACCACTATAACCACCATCAATGCATCTTAACTAAACGAGCACACACAAAATAGTTATCCTCTCAACTTTCTCCTTTTTGAGTCCGCACACTCATTACGCGACCGAGAATGATGGTTTCAGGCTAATCAATCCTGTTTGGCAAGTTTGCCATTCAATTCCCACAGTCTAGTTATCTCATTCTTCGTCATCTGCCCCCACAGCGACAACCACAACTGGATCGAAAACTAGTCGTGGTTATGATTTTTACGCAATGCTTCTTCTTTATACTTTCCCCCAAACTAAATGTAATGTCAAACCAGAACATTGTAGATGCTACAAGTATCGTAGTATCAATGTGGAGAATTTCAATGATGCTTGTGAATTTCATACATTGTTAAAAGTTATTTTTGTCCGGAAATTCTATGAAAAATACGTCTAGTTTATGATGCTGAATAAGATAGAAATTATCATTTTCCCGAATGCGCATGTGTATTGGGATCACCATTATGCTGAAAAAACTAGCGTTCGTGGTGTCTTACAAAATTAGCTTCCAACTTCGGGGGCAAATGGCGCAAGGGATGACGGACGTACAAACTTGCGGACAGTAGGATTGGATACAGTCGAAAGTTGCAAAACCAACATATGTCAGATGGTCTCTTCGAGTATCTAGGAAACACAAATTCATAAACGCTAACCAAATAGAGAACAATGCAAAATGATTACATAACTGGAGCTTTTTATTGCGATTTTACAAGGCAAATTTTGTGCACAAGTAAATGTAAACAGGGTACCATTTTGAGCGATGTGAGGACGAAACAAATTTTGTGAGTTTACCTACTGATTGTGGAAATATTGAAAAATGGACGTGCTTTACATACATAATGTACAGGAATTGAAAGTTTTACTCTCGCTTTTACTCGCTGTCAAGAAGAAATAAATTGACTCCATGCTTGCGAATGTCAGCACTTTCTCCTTTCACTTCCTGCAGCTTACTTACTTAACTGCTTACTCTTTTATCATACTACGCCGTAAGGTGAGGTGATTTAATGTGATAGGAGCTGATGATATATAAGCATTTTTATGACGGGGATGTGTAGTGACGATGAAGATGAAGGAATGTATCGCTGAACGAGAAGTGAAGAAATGAAAAGGTGGCGCAAGTACTTTATGGTTTGACGGTAGAAAATAAGAAGCAGTCGAAGAGAGGACACTCAAAAAAGTGATAACGCTTTTGACATTTTCATCATCATCGTTATCATTTTTTTCAATAACCACTTACGTCACCAAACTTTATATTCTCGTAGTTGCAGCAAGAAAGGAAGTCTCTTCTAACTCGTTTCGCTCTGGTGATAGCATTTTTCTATCTCGCAGGTGACAACTCGTTCTGAGTATATCCCCACTTGTTCCACAATGTTGGCTTTTGTAAGAAAAGTGTAATCATCTTTCACAATACATGTATTGTTGTTCGCATAGCAGCTAATATATATTATACTCCATGAACGAAACAGTCCTTTAAAAACATGCTAGAATCCAAACCTTGTTATTACATGCAGTAGAGTATAGTATATTGTGCTTATTCTCAATCAGTGATGGATACCGGGTGTAATCTTATGCGTATCGAGTAAAATAATTTTAATTCCAGTTTCCGCCTAGTTGAGTTTATGTATGATTTCATTACAAGTGGCTATGCTATGCCAATGTAAGCCATCATGTCTATTGAAAAATGGTCGCATTATATTCAAGCTACGCATCAAGGCAATTGCAAACTCAAATTCATCCTTCATGAACTTTGGTTATGATTTACATGAAGGCCCTGTTTTTGTTCCATATTTGTATGTACAATATGTGTCGGAGTTTGGTTAGGCTAGTTTTAGTTAACTTCTGTATAAAATATCTACTTTTATACTTTCTGTCATTTTTCTCTTGTAAATTAGTATACATACATT